>PVJA010000734.1:0-153134 GCA_004027025.1 Myocastor coypus
AAAAAAAAAAAAAAAAAAAAAAAAAAAAAAAAAAGAAATGAGTCTGAGTTTTTTGGTGTGATTTTCAAGATTCCCTGAAGAAACTCAAAATCACATTTCTGCAATGACTTCACCTCCTGGACACTCAGCCCAATTTCTGTTGTATTTGGAACTAAGGAAGGCACAGGCCACATAGGTGGAGTGAGGGTCATCCTGGTGACCCTGAGTTCCCATTTGGATTCACCTCAGAAGTGGGCACATGACCAGTGAGGGTCGACTTCACAGCAAGTACTGAGGCCCAGCAAGTCACTGCCACCTTAGGTCATGTCCCCAGGCCCCAGCATGCTTGCTGCCTGGTGCGATGGCTAATCTTACATGTCATCGTTGCGGCGCTGAGGCTGCCCCTACTTCTGGTGGCACATCACTTCTGAGCATCTGTGAAGGCAAAGACAACCACCCTTCCTAAGCAGGTGGGTACCATCCAGCCTGCTGAGAGTGGATAGAACAAAAGGGGAGACAAGTCTCTCTGTGTCTTGGAGGGATGAGGTCTGTCTTCTGCCTTCTGGCATCAGAATCCAAGCACCACACCAGTGGGGCTGCCAATTCTCTGGCCCTGAATCTCACCCAGCTTTCATGGGTCTCCATATGCACCCTCTAGAATCCTGAGAGCTGATTCTCACAGTGGTCCTCCTCTCGTCCCTACCCAAGTCCTGTAGGTTCTGATTCTCTGGAGAGAGCCGCAGAGTCCACCTATGTGTTGTGTTGCCAGCTGGTGAGCAAGCTGTTACTCCCAGCTGCACTGAATGAGCGTGGTGCTCAGTGTGGGAGGCCCACCTGAGGACTGCTGCCAGCAGCATATGGGGCAGAACTAGAGAAGCTACAGGGAGGCTGTTAGGAAGCTTTTGGAGAGCTGTGTGTGCTCTTGGGCTATTCTGCTAGGGGACCTTGTCATGCTGGCTTTCCTGGTGAACTTGGCTGTTCTCATGACCTTCTTGTTGCTGAGAATGGCTATGGTGCACTTCGGGGGTGCTCTCATCCTCGCTCTGAGCATCACCTCCTGTCTCCAGAGAGGAAGATAGTACACAGCTCAGTCTCCTGGAGAAGCTTGTTATATTGGCTTTCCTGATAGGAACTCAGCTTTCCTCATTGCTGGAGGAGCTCAGGACTTCACGGTCATTGTGCATGGCTATGGTACTTTTCAGGGGAGCTCTGGTGCTTACCCTGAGTGTTGCTTCCTGGCTTTGGTTTAGATCCCTCAGCCTGCTACCACAGATCCTTCATCCTGCTGGCACAGACTTTTTATCTTTCTCCACTGACCTTGGGGTCTTCTCAGCACAGAGCTGTGGATTGGACCTGCACAAGACATTGTCATGGACTCTAGGCCTCCATTTGGACTTGTGGAAGCATTGTTATGGGCTCTAGGTCTTCAGCTGGACTTGTGGAGGACATTAGTGTAGGATTCAGGCCCTTGGCTGGATTCTTTGGTCTTTAGTGTACAGACCGGTTTTTGTACTTTCTCTCTTTTTATTTTTTTACCTTATAATGTTGGTACTTTATTATTAATAATATTAAAGATACATTTATTCTATGAACTTTAGTTGGGTTTTAGAATTTTTATTTGTCCACTTATCAACAGACATTTAAGTTTTTCTATCTGTTAGGTGCTACAGTGCTGTGATGAAGTCTGTATGCCAAATTTTATGGTAACAGTTTTTCATTTTTGTTGGTTGTATGCTTTGGGGAGGTGCTGGGCCCTTTTCCAAAGCATGCACACTATCTGTACTTCACACTGCCACCAACAGCGAAGGAAGGGCACATTTCTCCATGTTCCCGCTGGCACTCAGGTCCTTATTACAGCCATCTGAGCTGGTGTGAAGCAACACCTTACTGTGACTTCCTAACCTTGGTAATGTCTTCATATGTTTTGCTCATTAAAAAATGTGGTTGTCATTTTTACTGAGTTATATTTCTTTGTATATTCTAGAATCAAATCTGTTAGGAGATTAATGATGTGTAAATTTTTCTTTTCACTCAGTGGACTATCTTTTGCTTCCCTGATGGTATTTTTTTTTTTATGTATTTGGTATAGAGTTTACGGGGTCTACAAGGTCTCACTACATGGATCAGACTCAGTGATTCTCCTGAAGTCTGTATGCTGATTTTTATGGTAACCGTTTTGCATCTTAGTTGGCTGTATGCTTACAAGCGCTGCTGAGTTGTAGGTGACGTTTGGGGAGGTGCTGGTGGGCCCTTTTCCACCCTGCCCAGTCTCTATCACAGTCTCAGTGCACCCCCGGGGTGGATTGGCATGGCACACTGGGGACTGAGCCCTTGGCTCCTGCGTTCTGCCTAAGCAGGTGCTTTAATCCACTGAGCTATCTGGTCTTCCCTGTCACAGTTTCCTTTCTCTGGTTGCTGGAACAAAATACCTGGCAATCAAATTTAAAGAAGGAAAGTCCTATTTATCTCCAGGTAGTGGAGGATTCAATCTATACTCAGCAGACTCCAAGGAAGAATGGTGCATGGCAGAGAGCAGCGGTTCACAGCCGCCAAAAACAGGGAAGAGCGGAGGCAAGAGCAGCGGCCGCGGGAGCTGGCAAGCCCGTCTCGCTTCCTCATGCTGCATCCAAGCTCTCTGCCCCGGGACGGGTGTAGCACTCACACCCACCATCGCAGCACTGGATCACGAATTCATCACGAGCTCTAGAAGCCAGCCCATGGCTGCATGAGGCTTTGGGGGAACTCGACACAAACAGTAACAGCCTCTTACATCTAGGTCTCTTCGTTGTTGTTTTGCATGTTACCATTCAGTTGCCCCAGATTTACACAAATTTTTAAGAAAAATGTTCCTGAAGAAAAAGGACGTAATAAAGGATAAAAATGGGAACCAATTATCCTAACCAAGTGTGAATGAATACATTCACTTTGAAGCCTCTCATATCAGGTAAGTCTGATATAGGACCTTGAACCTTTTCCTAAGTGCAAGAACAATTAATTGGGATAAAGGCCAGGATGGGAAGTCTCATCTTCAGAGCTCACTGCCCAACTGATCCAGCACTTAAACACTCAGTTTCTTAAATATAGACTGTATTAGTCTGCTAATCAGCATAACAGCAAAGAGCAGTGGACACAGCTGATGTGAAGCTTGCTTTAAATTAACATCAGGTACAACATGCAGGCTTTGCAGACAATAAGTTAGAGGTAGTTGCATGCTCCTTTTGTGTATGATTCATTGGGTGCCTATTATAAGTAATCATATAAGTATGTGTCATGTACTGTATTGTTTCCTCTTACAAGAACCCCAGACCACAACAATCTGGCACAGACCAATGACCATTATGTGGCTCTTCTGAAAGAGAGATTTGCGTCACTTCTGGCATTGCTACAACAGGACTTGGAGCCTCCTTATCCAGGGAAACCACACTCGGGGTGGCTGGTGATGGTACAAGGTTGGAATGTGGTGCAAAGTCATCCAGGGTCACCATGAATTATACCATGATGAGTCTGCATTTGTACTCAGAGATTTATTGCATAAAATTAGGAATGCCAGCCTCTAAGCCAGAGAGATGTGTTATTGTGGGCAAGACAGGAGGTGGGGCCCTGGAGCCTCAGCTGAGGAAGGTAGGAAGACACAATCAGAACAATCTTGAGGAAGAAAGAGGCCAGTGTGTTTCCAGCCTTGGCCCAGGCTGTATATTGACCTGGCTTCACAAAACACCAGGTCAGAGCCAAAGACAGACTCACACAGCAGGAGTTGGGAATCATTATCAATTTCTTTCTATGCATAAAGAAACCCAGGCATGGAAAGTTAAAATGACAACCTTGGTAGGCAGGCTGCCCTGGAGCCCAAGCAAGAAAAGTTGGTACCACTCCCCAGTGGAAAGGGACAGAAGGATCCCTCCTGCACAACCAGGAAACTGTGGGGAGCACAGTGATGGGAACAACTTTAGCCCTCTTTGGTCAGGAAGAATTGCTGGGGACTCCTACCTGAAAGGTAGCTCTTTAGATAGCAGAGAGCTGAGCCCCAGAACTGGAAGTGTTGACCAGCAAGGCGATGTCAGGGCCTCACACACCAACTACTGAGAAAACCTGTCTCCACGGCATGGTGCTGGACCATGGGAATAAGCTATGGGAAAACACGGGCTCTCTTAAAAAGACCCCAAGGGAAATCCACCCACCAAACTTGGAAAGAGTTCTGAAACCTCTCTCAGGAAATCAGGAAAAAGACATCCCACTCACTGACAACCACATCGGAAAGGAAGTCAAAAGAGAAGCCAAGGGCGGATTCTGGTCAGAGGGGCTGAAAGCAGCTGTACAGGGTTCACAGCAGGACCATGGGGTGGAGATCTCTGGAGCTGGACTCTGGAGCTGGCTGGGAAAACACCAGGTCAGAGCCAAAGACAGACTCACATTCATCCACCCCACTTCTGTGCCCCTTACCCCAGAAATTAGGAATGGTTACTCCTACCTTGCAGGTCAGGGTAGGCTATCAAGGCCATCTGGGTCATGTCTACCATGCCCTGTGCTCAACTGATGGCCTGGACTCAGAGGCCTGCCTGTCTCCACTGGCCGCTTCTTCTCATCCTTCCTGCCATCCCTCCTTGTGCCCTTCCATAGTGATATACCTGCTGGGTGCTCTGCAGGTGCCAGAGTCTTCAATCTTCAACCCATCCCAGCTTCAGAGCAGCCCCCTGAGGAGGTCTAGCAATTTCCACTAGCCCGGCACAGCCACCTCTGGAAGAGGCCTTCAGCCCAAACCATCCACTGCAGTCAGCCAGCCACGGACTGTCTTCCAGCCAGCGCTGACCCATTTGCTCGCCCATGTCCTGAGTCCTGTGCCCTCCTGCTGCCACAGGAGGAGCGGCGGGAATGCAGACCCCAGCCCTCTTGTCCACACCTGGCTCTTCTGGTCGCCTGCTGGTCCTTTGCACTGAGTATACATTTCTAATGGCCACTAGAGGCCGCTGTTGTTTGTCTTTGCTTTTCTTTTTTGATCATTTTATTTTTAAAGACAGTAAAATTAGAATTAAAACAAAAATTACAAGTGATACAGAATTTAACTTAATAAGCTAATATGAGTTTTGCAACATTTGTTGTAATATATAGTGCTGTCTTCCAACCAATTATTCACATCAGATATATGCATGTAAAATTGGAAGAAACAAAGAATTGTGTAAGAAATTAAGAGGAGAAAAAATACAAACAATTTTTAAAAAGACATGAAACAAATTAAGCATTGACTGCTTCTTTCCATAGACCAGCAGAAATGGTCATGCAAAAAATGTAAATTAAAACAACACTGAGATTCCATCTCACCCCAGAAAGAATGGCTAACATCAAGAAGTCAGCCAATAGCAAAAGCTGGGGAAGCTGTGCAGAAAAAGGAAACCTTTTGCACTGTTGGTGGGAGTGGAGACCCGTGCAACCACTGTGGAAATTTCTAAACGCTACGATTGTCTTCACTTTTCTACCCTGTGTCCTGGGAGGACTCCCGACTGATCAGGAGTTCCCGGGTCATAGCCTGTCAGAAGTGACTTGTGGCCCATCATCATGAAGAACAAATGAGTGCAAATTCCTTCTTCATGGACTCGTCCCCCACATGGTACCCTCCTGACTCCTGGGAACCACCATCCACTCCCAGGCACCCGGCAGACAGGAGGTGCCCTGACTCACCATCCTCAGCTGTCGTTGCTGAAGGAAGTAGCTACCTGCCAGGCTCCTGAACGGGTCAACGTCTCAGAATCTACATCACTCTCATGGGGGATCACTAACTAAGACTCTTCCCAGAAGTTCCCAGTGAAGTCAATCTTGCCAGGCTATCATACAGCAGAGGCCCCTCGACCACTGCACTTTCTTTTTTTTTTTTTTTTTTTTTTTTTTTTTTTTTTTTTTTTTTTTTTTTTTTTTTTTAATTTAATTTTATTTATTTTTTTTTTTCTTGTTTCACAACCTTTGTCTGTTTATTCACTCATTTTTATGGCCGGCTCAGCCGACCCCAAGGGCAGGTCTGGCACAGCATGTGGTGCCGGGGATCGAACTGCAGTTCCTGAAGCCGCCCAAGCTTTCCCAAGCAGGCGCTTTAGACCACTGAGCCATCCCGCCGGGCCCGACCACTGCACTTTCTAAGCCACAGAGACTCTTGGGATTAGCATAGAGGAAGCCAGCGAGACAGGGATGCCAGGGTTCACAGAGCCAGATGCCCACGCCATGCCAGCCAGGACACTGGTGCTCACATGTGCCCTGTGTCCGCGTTTGCTTCCAGCTTAAACCTGACCGATCCAACGGTCCATCAGTTAGGTGGGTTATTCAGCCAGACTTCACCTGCTTGTCATTCACATGGCAAAAACGAAAGAGACAAGTTCCCCTTCATCTGGTGAGGCCACCACCATCCCCAGAGGATGAAGCAGCCCCTGCTCACCTGGTGCCTTTCATATTTGTTGGCTTGCTGAGTTTCTGTTTCTTTCTGTAACTGGGACATAACATGGACTATTTGTACATTTTGCTTTTCTGTGTCTTATCAAAGTGATTTTACAAAATGCTTTCCCTTTCTTAGCCTGTCAGGGAATCAACAAACATGAGACCCCCCCCCCCCATATTTGGCTTGAGAAAGCATGGTTTTGAGTCTTCCCAAGTCCTTCAGAGGCTGCGCCCAGACTGGCCACTTAGGGAAACATGATGACTCCTCCGTGCTATGGTGTACCAGCAATAGCTCCGGGCCATTCATCCAAGGAAACAGAACGTGCCTCCTCTTCATCTAGGTTGTGACCAGGGTGGGGATGTGGGGTCAGGGAGGCAGAAGGGAGCACATAGAACACTTGTTGACTTCACCCATGTCATGCAGAAATGATATCTTCCCTGGCCAGGCCTGACCTCTTTTGTGCAGCTGGAAATCTGTAATGAATCGTGTCCCTTACTCTGCCTACTTACTTGGAATTCTCTGCTGGGAGCCCAGTCAGCTATCTCCTGCCACATGCAGAAAAGGAAGAGATGGAGTATGGAGCCTGTGTGTAAGACCAGCACTCATTACCTCAGGCAGCCAAGGCCCAGCTCCTCGCTCCTCTGACTCACCCAAAGGCTTCCCTGGTAGGCATGACTTCAGTCAGGGACTGCCAAGCTTCAGTGGACCATGAAGTGGAGAGGAAGTGGGAAGTCTAGGGCCACTGCTGGCACTTGGGGCACCCTGGCAGAGCAGAGAGAGGCAGGGGACTTGCTTGGACCCTGGGCCTGAGGATCTTGCTTTCCCTTCAGGTTGTTTGTGGCTCCACAAAGTCATCCAGAAACTCATTGTTCCTAGCACCTGGCAGCCACTCAGAGCTCCTCCTGGTGGCCTTCAGATAGGGACAAGTGCCGGTAGGGCAGGTGTTTATTCTGCAGCTAGCGTTAAAGGAAACAGGGAAGGACGGATGACTCCCCCAGGACAGGGAGGAAGGGATTGATTTCTGATTCGTGCTCACTTCTTCTATTCACTGTTGGACTGGAGGTTTCAGGGCAAAGAGACAAGGAATGACATAAAGCTATAAATATTGGAGAGGAAAGAGTGACATCATCCTAGTTTTCAGGTGACAGAAGTACAAAGTCCTAAGGACTCCACAGAAAAACAGCTTAAGCTAGTATAGAATTTTTCAACATCAACTCAATATGTGAGAATCAGTTGTATTTCTAACAATTTAAGTAAGGGCTGGGGATGTAGTTCATTGGCAAGACACTTGCCTTGCACGCATGAGACTCTGGGTTGAATTCCTAGCATTGCAAGATAAATTAATTAACTTTAAATTACTATTTATAATAGTATCAAAACATCAAACATTTAAGGATGAATTTAACATAATCTACAAAATCTTCTATATCAAAATCTATAAAGCATTGCTGAGAAAAACCAAGAAAGAAATATACCATGCCTTTGGTAGAGGACTTATATTATTAGGATATCAATTCTTCCTAAATTGATCAAGTCATTCAGTAAAATCCCAGCAGGCTTTTTCCATCCATTGACAAGATAATTCAGCAATCCATACAGATGGTATGAATCCAAAGCAGCCTCACTCTCTTGAAGACAAGCTAAGTCAGGCTTGCCAAACTCTCCTCCAGGATGTGGTCTTCCTGAGACTACTGTGTCACTGGAGGGTGGTGTGCTGAGTCCAGAGCAGGTGGAAGACCATCACGTGTTCTTTAATGAGAGCACCTCAGTGGGGCCTGCTGTGCCATCGGGAGAGTTAGTTGGTCCACACGAGCAGAGATGACAGGATGCACCTCCACTCCCTCTTCCCTCCTCTTCGTCTCCCTCCCTGGCTGCAGAGCTTGCAAAAAACACAGAAGCATTAAAAGATGGGGCATAAGCTCAACTGATACAAACAACTTAAAATTACTCTCCCTCCCCTTCCTTGTTTTCCCCTAACAAAACTTCTCATGAAGAATCAAAGGCTCTCATTGAGTCTTGCTGTTCAGAAGCGCAGGCTGTGGATGCTGATGTGAAATGTGGTGGCCAGTTGCATGCAAGGTGGCTTCAGCCAAGAGTGGTATCTTGTTCTGTTTTTGAATCATTGCTGCTGTGCGCCCGTGATCTCCCCAGGGCCTGCCCCTGTTCCATTGGCCTGTTTCACCCAGGGACCACTTGGATCTTCCTGGAGAAGAGCTCTGTCCTCACTCTACCATGTTTAGCAAGGGAGAGACGTCGAAGTCCAGCATCCCAGCCATAGAATGCTAAGTCAGCTCTTCCCACAGCTGGGGACTGAAAGGCCAGGCCATTTGAGGACTGCACCTGGTCAGTGGCCAAACATACTTACTAACAGCCCTCTCAAGAGCTGAAGCTGAGCCCAAGCTGGAACTGACTCTTCAACTCATGGGCTCAGCCCCTGCCTCCTCCAGCTGCTCCTGCCAGCCTGGGGGTGGGGGGCACACCCTCACTCCTTGTGACTCATCCCTGACTCATCAGGAACTGCAGGCCCACCTCCTCTGGGGACCTAGTAGGGGGTGACCGAGGCAGACCAGAATCTAGCAAGGCCAGAGGCCCTATGGGCTCTCAGAAGCATCCAGCTCAAAGGGTAGTAGTACAGCTCTGGATCTTTTGCTAAAGTCCTTCCCAGGGGACTGCCCAGTAAGGTCTCACCTGCAGCCACAAGAATTAAGAAGCATCAGTCCAGTCGAGCTAGACTCTTAAGGAAACCACTGGGCCCACTGACATCAGGGAGGGCGTGATAAAATTGTGCACCCTTGCAAGCTCCCTGCCATGTCCCTGCCCTGTGGCCTCTCTGGCCCTCTGCACTCTCAAGTGCATAGCTGTGTCTGTCCTGCTAAGTCCCCCTCTGACAAGCTAGTGTCTTGATGCTGCATCCCTACTGACCCTTATGCCCTGGGTGTGGATCCTAAGAGGCTGATGCCAATGTGGGAGAGGCTGCACCCAGGAGGGTAAGCTGCTGTCCGCAGGCATAGCAGCAGCAGAGTCAGGTGCCTCAAGAAAGGAACTATAGCTGAAAGATGCTGGGGACATGTGTGAAGAGAAGGCCTTACCCCGTGTCCCCTGGGCTGGCCTCTGGGTGGCCTCCCTGCTTGCCAGGAAGCCACAAGCCAGCAACAGCCTTCCAGGACATGCCAGGAAGTGCTGGCCCTGAGTCTATCCGGAAAACCACAAGGGCAACATCCACCAGCCAACTTTGTGGAGGCAGCTGCCACTCCAGCCCCAGCTCATGGAGACAGAAGAGGAGGCAGAAAGGCATGGGGTGTAGGAGGAGGTCCTGTCCTGGCGACAGCAGAGAATATCCTGGACCTCACCTCCTCTGCAAGATGGCTGGTGGCTAAGCCCAACTCCTCCACCATTGCCTATCACCTCTCTGGTGGGCCATGTGGACAATGCCATCCCAGCACACACACACACACACACACACACACACACACACACACACACACTGCCTAGTCCAGGCCAGCTCCAGGCTATAGCCAGAGTCCAAGCATGGTTCCCACCAAGTATGGGTGCAGCCAGCTAAGTCTGAGCCCCCAAAACTCACAGAGAACCTGCTGCCTGGACCTTATCAGGTGAGTGCTAGAACTCAACAGTGTCCCTGTCAAGACAGATCCATGGAGCACAGGAGCTTCTTAGGAGCAAAGCGTCCCTGGCTCAGTTCCTCCTAGCCACCGGCATCACTAACACCATAGTTGCTGCTCCTATCACTTTTCAAGTGTCTTGTTTCCCATCATGGTAATTTATGCTCGTAATTTTGGCCTTGATCAATAAAAGCGAGAGAGAAGATTTACATGTTCAATCCTGATGGGCTGGGGGCAGGCAGAGCCAGTCAGGGATCTGTGCAGAGCTCCATTTGGACTCTTCTCAAAGGAAGCAAGCCCATCGGAGGAAGTGTCTGCACGCGGAAACAGGCCAGCAATTCCTCATTCCCTGCGGAGCTCGTGTTGGCAAGCCTGCGAGTAGAAAATGCACTCGGAGCCACAGGAGTCGCTTCCGGCCTCAAATGGGATGGGATGCTAATCCCTATGCTATTTTAGAACCTGTCTTGGAGCTGGAGTACCTCAAATCATTTAGGGGCTTAATTTTGCATGAGGATGTAGAAAAGGAATAACACCCCAGAAGCAGCCTAAGAGGGAGGACAGATCTACAGGATGGGCTCAGAAGAAAGGGAGCAGCCAGGCACGGAAGGATGAACATCCACGCCCCACCCCACTGTACTGTCCCAGGGTGCTCGCTGTGGACCAGGAGACAAGAGAGGCTGAGGGCTTGGGGAGGGCAGGACTGAAATTACAGCCCTCCTCCTGATTTAGAAGTGGCCTTGAGGAAGCAAAACTCCTGCCTCATGGGCAACATTTATCCTGAACGTGACCTTTGGCCTCAGGGCCTGCTGAGGCTTCAAAGGCTCAGCCAGCCCCCCGCCCCCCTCCTTGGGGTCCCGGGTCAGAGGCAGCAGTCACAGCCCACTGATGAGGTAGAGCCCAAAGCTGCCCTCTCAGGATCCTGCTATACACACATGCAACATAGTCACCCTCCCACGTGTTTCACAGTCACAGGCACATGCATCCCTATGGAAACACCCCTACCCATTCACACACACACACACCACACACCCTTAGGCACTTGTGTGTCTGAATACACCTGCACATTTCCGTGGCTGGCCCTAGTTCTGTATGTGCCAGTTCCTGGGCATTCTGTCCAGTGGAGGGCTGAGGCCAGCAGTCAGGCCACCCGGCACCTCCTGGCCTGGCTCCACACAGCTGCCCCCCCTCCCTGGCATGGCTTCTTCCCCAGAAGGAGCTCATTAACTTGTTTTTCCTCCGGTATTCTGTGTCCCCAGTCACAAGGCCTGGGGCTGGGCAGTGCCTAGGAGCAAATATGCTATGTTGATGAGCTGAGAGAGGAGCAGCGGGCAGTGTGTCCACCAGTGACAGCCTCTCTGCAGCTGTGAGTGGGGCACTGCTTGTCACCAGTTGTCACTTTCTGTCATTCAGAGTGTCCCGGAGAGGCTGCTCCAGGCAGCCCTGGCTATGACCGGCTAGGCACCCAATAGCATCCAGGGAGGTCTCAGGCAGCTTCGGTGGCCCTGACTCTCACTCAAGGGAGCTTGGGGCTGAGGGCCCTTCACGATCTCAGCCCTCGGCTCCTCACTGTGTCCCCTCTGGAGATGCAGCTGCTGACCCCCACCGACAGACGATTTACCTTTTCACTGGGGAGTGGGGATTTTTTGGCAGTATGTCTGTGGCTCTGGGGCGCCTGCGTGTTTGTCCATCCCCATGCAAATCTGTGTGTCTGTGTACCTCTGTATGTCTGCCTCTGTGTGCATCTGTCTATGTGTCTGCGTCTTTGTGTGTTGTTGTGTGTACATGTGTGTATGTGTGTTTGTGTGTCTGTGCCTCCACTCTCTCACAGCACAGTAAGAAGCCACAGTCCCACACCCTTCCCTGTCTGGCCTTCTTTTGAGGACAAAGGGAGGCCAGTGTCCTGGAAGATGAGCGTGGGGGGGGGGGCTCTGACTCACAGAACCACTTCCCCGTGCCCTCTTGCCCCCACAGCTGGGAGCACAGGCACCTACAAATGGACCCAGGCTGTGACTCACCCACCTGCTGGTCTCCAGTTGGATGGCTGCCTGGGAAGGGCGGTCGAGGACACGGAAGGAGCAGGGGCCAGGGGCTCTCTGGACTCTCGCTGGGCTGCTGAGCCACCTGGAGAACCCAGCCTCCCACCAGCACTGGGAAGGCGCTCGACAGCCCATCCAGCCGGAGAGCCATGAGAGACAGGCCAGGGCTGGCCAGTGTCCAGCGTGTGGCGGCACCTCCCTGTAGCCATGACCGCACCCCAGCTGTGTCCCATCCCACATGCAGCCTTTCACCGTCTCTGCCCCCCACTCTTACTGATACACACATGCTCTTGATGTAGCCCTGTGGCCCACACCTTGCTTGCTGTGTCCCTCCTGACCACCTCTTGCTCTTTGTTTCTCTTTCATTCTTAAGGTGATCTTTTACTTTATAGGGTTTTTTTTAAATGTATTTAGTTTCCCCAGTCTCCTATTTTATAGTTAGAGTTTCTTTAGTATGCTTAGGAGCTCCCCATCCACTCCAAGGCCGTCAGCTATTCACCTGTATTTCCCATACAAGGCTTTTGAGGAATCCCCTTTCACGACTCCTCGACCCATCCTTGGATAGCCTGCGTATGTCACCGGGACTGGGTCCCTGCTCTGTTTTCCACTTGACAACTGTTTCCACAGCCAGTGACTATTTTGTTCCCGTGGAAACCCACAGGAGGAAAGGGCGGCACAGCTCCAGGTGGCCGCCTGCCAGCCTAGGTGCCCACCCTGGGAGGCCTCCGCTGTGTGGAAACTGTGGAATTTCCAGAATGCATTCAGCATGGGTTTGATTTTAATCTGCTCTAATCTGAAGAATAAATATTGGGCCATGAGTGTGCTGTTTGCACAATCGGCTGAGTGTCACTGACACCAGACTTGAGGGTTTCTGTCAGCCCTGCGGAGAACAGGCAGAGCAAGCGGCCTGGGGAGCCTCGCCAAAGACAGCGGTGCGGCCGGGCACAGGCGCAGGCCTGTACGTCTCTGTCTCTACCCAGACGTGAGAGCGATGCTTGTGTGTGCACACATGTATGTGTGTCTGTGTGTGTGAACACACATATGTGTCTGAGTTGTGTCTTTGTGGGCATGGTTATGCATATGTCTGAGTCCGGGCATCTGTATGCATATGTACACACATCTGAATCTGTATGTAGGTGCCTGTGCCACGTGGGCATGACAGTGTCTGTCTCTGTGTGTATGTGTGTACATATGTCTGAGTTTCTGCATATCTATGTAGACCTATCTACGCAGGCCTAGAATGCTTGTGTTTGTGTCTACATGCATGAGCAAGCATGTGTATGTGTGTGATTATCTGCACATCTGTGTAGACTAAAGCATGGGCGTAATGGATTGTGCTGTGCTGTGACCTAAAAGGCTCCACTCCATGCATAAAGACAGCCTAAGGACCACGCGGCAAGGGCAGGAGCAGTGGCAACCTCCACTCAGAGGCCCCTACATCCAGAAAACCCTTTTTCTTTAGAGATGGCACCAACTGATTGAGGGTTCTTTTGATCAATTCAGATGGAAATCATGAAGTAGAAAAAGCAAAATGCTGCTAGCATTTCCAGGCTTTGAATGCCAGTGGCCTCAGGCCCTGGCATTACAGCTCGAGACCCTCAGTCCCCAGTTACTGCTGGTGGCTTGACACCTGCTGCTGGGCCCTGGAGCTCTTCAAGGCTAACGATCCCCAGTGTTTGTTGCTCTTTTCCCAGCCACCAGTCTGTCCACACTGGAGTGAGACTTCGTTTGAACAGGGCCTTTGCTGCAGCCCAGGTGATTCAGTATGTGGGAAGAAGTCTTGCTGCACAAGGTCTGAGCAAATGCAGCTTAGATGATACCAGCAAGGCTGTGACTGGTCCAAATTCAATTCTGTTGCTCAAAGTTAAGACAGGTCCCTGTTAGGAGAGACTATGGGGCACCCTGGACATAAGCAGCTGGAGCTATTGAACAACGCATGCCCCCTTCTGACTATGCAAGGGAAAAAGGATATGTTGCACTATCTCAAAGGCAGATTCACTCACGCGAAGCCAATTCCAACTCTGAAGAAGTTCACCATGGGAATTTAGTCCAGAACCTCTGTGTATGGGCTAGAGAGAGGTTCTAGCCAGCTTGCCCAGGTAGGTTTAGTACTCACCTCATCCAGCTTCTCCCAAGCCCAGAATGTTCTGAGATTTACCAGAGACTGTAGCTGAACCTCAGGGTCCTCACCCCTCACTCCTCGCACCCTCCCAGAACAGGGTCAGGCCCAGGCCACCCCTTAGAGCCTATCCCCACTGCCAGATCAGACAGAAGGTCCCCACTCAGGAGCACTGATCCAACCACCCATTCATTCAGGGGCAGGGGCCTCAGGAGTCAGGCTGCGGGGTGCTCAGCGGGCCCAGCCTGAAGTGCAGCTCTACCTCTCCCAGCCAGGGAATCCTTGTTTTGGGTGGGTATGAAGATGTTTAAACAAATCCCAGTACTGGGCACTGCATTTACAGCTCACCCGGAGCTCCATCCCTGAACACCACATGATCCCAGCCCTTCACTGCATTCTTAATCAAATTGCCGGGGCCTGGCGGGATGGCTCAGTGGTCTAAAGCACCTGCATGGGAAGGCTTGGGCAGCTTCAGGGACCGCAGTTCGATCCCCAGCACTACATGCTGCACCAGCCCTACCCTCAGGGCGGGCTGAGCCAGCCATAAAAATGAGTGAATAAACAAAGGTTCTGAAACAAGAAAAAAATAAATAAATAAAATTAAAATAAAATAAAATTAAAAAAAAAATTGCCCCAGCGCAGAGTCCCTCTCCACACTCAGAGGAGGCGCGAGATTGGATGGGCCTCCTCATGAACTGCTGCCTAGGAACGCCTCCCCCTCCCAAGCCACATACCTGGCATTAAACCTGGCATTTGAATGCCATAATAAAGTCAGGGGAGCTCCGTTGGCAGCAGGACACTGCAAAAAATCCAATTATGCTGTGCATTTTAATTCCCTCGCCTGTGTGCTCCTCACTGGAGAGAGGGAGGGGCATGCAGCTTCCTGTGGTTTATCTGTGCAGCCCAGAAGCAGGTATTTCACTAGCTGGTGACAACTGGATGGGTGCAGGATGGCAAGTCATTAACAGTGCACGTCTCCAACCCTGCCTTTCAATAATGAAGACAGAACTGCTGGAATGAGATTCGTCTGTACCACAAGGGAATTCATTGTATTTAGGGTCCTCTCACTAGCAGATCCTGGGCAGAGAAGGTCTCTGGCCACCTGGCAAGACCCTCCAAGGTCACAGCTGGGATTCTGAAGCTCAGGAGAAAGAGCCCTGGACACTGGCAGGTCAGCCTGGATTCCCAGAATTGGGACACACCTGGGCCTCAAGGCACGAGACGGTGCACGCGTCCTGAGCCCAGGTGCAGGTGCTGGGCCTCCACCTAGGAATCGAAAGCAGTGTCACGGCTTGGCATCCTTTTGTACTCAGTAATCCTGAGAAGTGAGCTGTGCATGCGCTCAGGCATGCAGTGGACACAGCGCACTCCTCCTCAGGAGGACGCTGCTCAAGTCTGCAGCGGAATCCCCACCCGGCATCTCTAATGGAAGGAGCCAGCACCCTGAGGCACCTTCTGCAGGAGGCCTCCCAGCCGGATCTCTACACTGCCTCAGTCCTCAGTTCTCTGGTGGGCCGGGTCCTGGCCTTCTGATTCTGTGTCTCTTCTTCACCTGTGCTAGTACTTACATTTGAGCTCAGCGGAGAAATGCAAGAAGCAGGCACATCCACGCAGGTGCCATCCTCAGCTGCAGGTGTCAGTGTCCAGTTGGTCATCGCTGACACTCAGTGCTAGTGACCCAGCATGCACACCACACACCAACACCTGGGCCTGGCTCTCCCAGCACTAAAGTAGTAGATGCCAAATATGTCAGTCACCTGAGGCTAGGGGCTCTGTGAGTGATCTGATATTAATGTCTGTGACTACATTATGTTTTCTGCACTGAGTATAGATTGCTATTGAAGATTTTTTAAAAAGTATGAAAATGATGGAGGGAAAGAGAGAAAAAAGAGGGTGCAGGGGAGGCTGTGGCCAGTTCCTGCTCTTCCTGGAAGGATGGACAAATCCATATCCATTCATTTCATGGAAACAGACAATTCAACAGGAGCACTGGGCTCCGGGGGAGCTGTCTCCTCCCCACATCTCTGGGCATGGCCACCGGTGTCACTGGGTATCCTGGGCTCCTGCAGCCCTACTCACTGCACTGGGCAGTACTGATGCTGTCCTGGGCCAGGACAAAAAGGAAAACCCACAAAGAAATAGGCAAACGTCTACCAGGGAAATTAGATTCTTGAGCCCTGCGAGGATGTAACCCCAAAAGAGATTTGAGGAAGCCTCAGAACCTCAAACTGGGCTGATATGCATAAGAATGGAGTCACTCCCTAAAGACTGTGAGAATGGTTATTTATTTGAAATGCTCAAATCTCTCTTTATTTCAAAGAAATAAAGAATTGCAGGAATAGGGAGGAAACAAAACTAATAACACAAAAATGGCCTAGAGAGATAGAGAAGTGTGGGAGGCTGAGGCACCCACGTTCCAAATTTAAACACAGCTTGGGAAACTAAGTGAGATCCTGTATCAAGATAAGGTCTTGGGTTTAATCCCTAGTAAACCATATGGAAGGAAGGAAGGAAGGAAGGAAGGAAGGAGAAGGGAAAGGAAGGAGGCCGGGAGGGAGGGAAGGAGAAAGAGAAAGAAGAAAAGAAAGGAAAGGGAAGGGGAAAAGGGGAGAGAGAAGGGAGGGAAGAGATTAACTTATAAATTAACAGACAAAAGATTCAATCTGCCATCTTAAGCATGCTCAGTGAGCTGAAAAGAAGCAAACGTTACTAAGTTAACTCAGGAAAATGAATGTTGAACAAAATTGGGACCCTTTTAAAACAATAGGAATTCTAAAGCTGGAAATATAGTAACAGAATGGAAAAAATGACTAGAGGAACTCAACGGCAGACTTGATGAGAGGAAATTTGAAGACAGATTATTTGAATTTATCGACTAAGAAGAGTAAAAGAAAAACTAATGAGAAAGAGAGCCTAAGGGGCTTATGAGAAAAACTCAGACATGGCCATGTCCTGGAGGACCCCAGAATGGAGAGAGAAAGCGGCTGAGAGCGACTAAGGAAGCAGTCGCTGGAACTTCCCAAATTGGCACAGAGAAATAGGCATGCAAGTTCAAGAGGTACAATAAAGCGAATGCAAAGAGATCCATACTGTGGCAAACTGTAATCTGTCTGAGACAAGGAGAACACTTCAAAGGCAGGAAGAGAAAAGCAAAGAGATTCTAGATGTGTGCAGAGAAATTCTGGATGTTTTCAGCAGAAACCTTATGATCCAGAAAGGTGTAATAGATTAAAATGCAGAATAAAACTGCCACCCAGGAACACCATGCCCACAGGACCCTAAAGGCAAAGCTTCAAGTCAAAATGAAAGTGTGCTAAACAGCAGCCCAAAGACAGATGAAAAAATAAAGTTCTCCACCAGAGGCAAATGTGATGTCAGTACAGAATCTTCTAATATTATGATGACAACCCATACATTTTAATTCTTAACACAGAGTTTAAGAGATAAAGGGGTTAAAATCGCTATCAATCTTTGTCAATGGATACATACACGATATACAAGATGTCATTGGTGACATCAACAATAAAATATGATGGGAAAGCATGCCATTTTTTGAAGAAAATTGAGGTGAAATTGCTGTTAAAATAGGTAATTGTAACTTTAAATGTTTATACAACCCATGATAAAGACAGAAGATATACAAAAGGTAAGAGAAAGAAATCAAAGTATGTTCCTACAAAAGAAAAATCAGTAAAGCAGAAAGGAAGTTCCTAAGAGAAGAAAGAAAAAAAGATAGGCACCATACAGAAAACAACAAATAACAATATAAGTCCTTCGTATCAGCAATTTAAATATAAATAAATAAAACTTCCTGATCAAAAAAAAAAAACCCACAGATTGACTAAATGGATTTTTTTAACCCTTATATTTTTGTGTACAAGAGGCTCCCTTTAGATCTAAGGGCACACATAGGCTGAAAGTGAAATGGTAGAAAAAGATATTCCATGCAAATGGCAACCAAAAGAGAATAGCGCCAGCTAAACCGATGGCTGATCAAATAGACACCAGGTCAAAGACCATCCCAGGAGAGATGAAAGGATAGTATATGATGATAATATACACCCCAGACATGGTGGCCCAAGCCTGTAATCCTAGCACTTGGGGCTAAGTAGGAGAATCCCCACAAGTTCAAGTCCAGCCAGGGATGTGTAACCAGACCTGTCTCAGCCAAACAGAGAAAAGAGCATATACACCTGTATTCCAAGCTTCCAAATAGATAAAGCAGAAGTAAGAAAAGTCATAACAGAATGCCGCAAGCAGTTAAATGTCAACAGTTAGATAACCTAGAACAAATGGACAGGTTCCTAGAGACACAACGCCTGCCAGGAGTGAAGTGGGAAGAAATGACAAATCTGAAAAGACAGGTAAGGAGTACGGTGGCAGCATCAGTAATGAAAGACCCCTGAACACAGAAAAACCCAGCCCAGACGGCTTCACAGGGGAGCTTCTCCAAAGCATTTAGAGACTTAGCAGCAATTCTCCTCCAGTTCTTCTTAAAAACTGACCAGGAAGCCTTCCCAAACTCACTATAAAAGGCCAGCAGTATCCAGATGCCAAGGCCAGACAACAATATTCGAAGAAAAGAAAATTACAGACCAACTTCCCTGATGGACATTCATTCCAAAACTTTAACAAAATACAAACAAATAGAATTCGACAATGAATTGTTGAAGAATTACGCATCACGGCTGCATGGAGTGAGAGAGTGGTCTAACATACAAAAAATCAATCAGTGAAATACCTCATGGTAACACCACAATCCTTCATTAGTACAGAAGTCACATAGTATTCTGAAAGGTTACAGGAAAAGTATTTAATACAGTAATTACTTCGATATAATAAAGGTGATACATGAAAAGTTACAGCCTACATCATAATCAACAATAAAAGACAGAAAGCTCTCCCTTTAAGATAAGGAAAAAGGAAAGTCTGCCTATTTGTGCAGATTTATTTAGCATAGTACTAGAAGTCATAGACAGAAAAATTATGTGAATAAAATTAAAGTCATTCAAATTGGAAAAGAAAAATTTAAATTATGTCAGCTCAGGGGATGTGCTATCATAGCAGGAAATCCTCATGATTTCACAAAACACTACTAGAACAAATAAACTCATTAAGATAGCATAATGCAAAACCAGAACATAAAAATCATTTACATTTCTACACACAAACAATGAGCAATCAGCGTGGAAAATCATGAAAACTTGTACTTGAGATAGCAGCAAAAGAATATAAGCTTAATCA
The DNA here is from genome assembly GCA_004027025.1 of Myocastor coypus. NCBI lineage: Eukaryota > Metazoa > Chordata > Mammalia > Rodentia > Myocastoridae > Myocastor > Myocastor coypus. Next base: position 19,417 of record PVJA010000734.1, read on the forward strand.
AGGAGACAAAAGCCTTGCACCCTCAAAATCTAAAAGATGGTTGAAGGAAATTAAAAATGATATAAATAGAAAAGCATCCTATGTTCATGGATTGGAACACAATGCTGTCAAAATGCCCAAGCTACCCATAGTGGTCTAAAGATCCCAGTGGCATCTTCACAGGAACAAGGAAATGATATGCTTTCTTCATTGAGCCCAGGAGAACAACGATGACACAATGTCATGGGTGACCTCAGACAGCTGTTGGAAATGAAGCAAGCCAGAGGAGGGTGAAACAAAGTCTGTAAAGTATTGGAAGAACAAAAAGAATTGATGAGTCTGTCCTGGAAACAAAGGTTATAAACAAGGTAAAATATCAGCTGTCTTAAATGTGAGCCAAAATGCTCATCAGACCAGCAAATCAGCGTTGAGAGACGTTAAAGAAAATCCTCCAAGCAGGAGGAAAATAAAACCATATGGAAGCCTGATATAACCAAAGGAATAAAGAGCGCATTGTTCTGGGTGTGTAACAGATACAGAAGTAAAGTGTGCCAGCAATAACACAAAGGGCAGGTGTGGAAGTGAACTATTGCAAGGTCATCAAATTGTCATGAAATGGTGTACTGTTTAAAGGCACTGTGATAAGATAAAGATGCATATCATAGACCCTGAAGTATGAGTAAGGCTCATGCATACATACACAGCTAAGAGTGACAGGAACTAAGCCAAAAAGGTGACCAAATGGTATCATAAAAAAAAAAAAACCTCAAATGATCCAAAAGAAAATCAACTAAAAGAAACAGAAAATCTAAAGGTAAACAGGACAAATAAAGATATAGTAGCAGGTGATAGATTAAAATCCAGCCATCATCTACAGTAGTAATGTTAAATTAAAGTTGGCCAGTTAAACAGTCTAATTCAAAGGCAGTCTGTCAGATTTAATAAGAAAATAAAACCCAACTACTCCAAATCCACTTTAAGTATGTTTCCAAATAAAAGTAAAGAGAATGGAAAAGACAGACCATGCTAGCTGTAGGTAAATGAGAGCCATTGTGGATATCAATACCCAGTGAAGTAGATCGCAAAGCAGGAACATGACCAGCCTTAAATAAGACCATGTTGTAGTTCTGAAAAGGGCCAGGTAACAAAGTGGGCACAACAAAAATGCATGTGTACCTGGTAACCAGGCTTCATAGGGCAGGAAGAAAAATTCCTACCTTCTAGTTGCAACATCTGGATCCACTTGTGCTTTCCACCTGAGAGGATGTGTCCCCTACTTGGCTTACATACATTGAGTAGTTTTGAGTTGAGTAACTGTAATGTTGTGGGGATTCTGGACTCCTGCTTTTCTCCAGTGACTGGTGTTTCTATGGTAGTAGCAGAGACGATCTTGATTCCACAACAGCTCCAGCCTAAACTCAGACCTCCTGCCCACGGGCTTGGAGACCAGGGAGCCAGAAAGTTGCATGGATAGTTTGAAGGTTCCTCTTCTTCTTTCCCCTCTAGAAGCTGGCAATTTCTTTGGTGACCACAGTCTTCCAGCTTCAGTTTTCCTGCTCCAGACCATAGAGGCTGTGGTTTCCCCATGGGCTCTGTGTGCTTGGACACTACCCCAACTGTACCCATCCTCAAGTGAAAGCCCCAAAACCCGAGTCACTCCTGCAACTCCCTCACTGAGGGTGTATTCCCTGCAGAATCCGTCTGCTGTTATCCACAGCCCAACACCTTCAGGGGCTCTATGTTTTTTGCATTTTGTGCAGATTTCATAGTTGTTCTCAGAGAAGAAGTGAGTGGGCATGATCTTTCAAAATCATTACAGGAAGCAGAACCGACAATTACCGTCTGCTTTTAGAACTGCCTTGTGCACAAACCTTACATCCTTCGAGTCACCCTTGGAGAAAATACATGTTTCGTCTGTTACAAAGGTCGTGGCAGCTTTGCTGCCACGAACATGGAAACAGATACTTGTCTTCAGTAGGGCACATATACAGCGAAGTGAAGAACCTCAAATGGTCATGGGATTGGACAGATGCTCCATGGGAACTGTGTACCAGGGAGAAGTGGAAGGCTGTTAAAGTGGGACAGAGAGGGAGAAGGGGAAAAGGAGAGGGAGGAAGGGAAGGAATGAGCAGTAGGAGGTGGGGAAGAGAGGAAGAAGGAAGAGGAGGAGGAAGAAAGAGTGAAAGAAGGAAAAGGAGGTGAAGGAGAGAGGCAGGGAGAGTGACGGGGCAAAGGGAGAAGACCCCTGGCCAGGTCGCCTCCTTTATAGCTTCCTGTTCTTCACCTCCCTGCATGTTCTTTTCCATCGGCCCTCTCTCTTCTTTCAGTGTCCCCAGGGAAAAGTCAAGCAAGCCTCTTCCCTTCCCTCACCCTTGCCACCCTCTGCAGCTTCTTTCTCCACAGCTCTCCAGCTCAGCTCCCTGCAGCCACCTCTCTCCTGAGCTCCCTAGGGCCTCCGGTGTGTGCCTCTGGACGCGGCCTGCAACCTTCCTCCACCTAAGAGCTTCTCTGTTGAGATGGTGCCTGGTCTTATCCAGTTCCCCCTCCCAGGCCTTCCCCAGTCCTCCCACCTGGGAACTCAGCCCCCATCACACTGCAGGGTTCTGAGTCCTCTGGCCTTCCAGATTTGACCCCACTAACGCCTCTGCCTGGCCCTGTCTGTCTAGATGGCTCCCAGCATCAGTACCAATCTCAACATCCAAGCCCTGACGCAGCTGTCTGCTCTCCTCTCAGTTTGATTTAGGAACCCCCTCTCACTCTGTTCTTGACACGCATTTATCATTGCTCTTACCCCCTCAGCTAATGGCAGAAGGTTGCTGCTATCTTTTCCAGGAGATATCAAGTTCCTGAAGGGTGGACCCCAGGCCAACAACCTTTGGTGCCTGAACACCAGCCTATGGGGCTGATGCTGGGGCAAAAGTCGTGGTCACATCAGACTTTGGTATTAGGCAGAGCTACAGCAGAATCCACGTCACAGTAACCAAAGGACTCTGAGACCACCTGTCACCTGTTGGATGGAGGTGCCAGGCCAGCCCATGGATTTTGAGGGTCACGGGGAGCACCCTGATCTGCACATCCACAGGGCAATGGCTGTGTGGGTGTCTCCTCAGTGGATGTGACACCTGTATCCACCCACCCACCCACACACACACACACCTGCATGTGCAGACCACACATGTGCCCATAGACACCTGCCTGCCTGGCTCTGGCACAGTCAGAGTAGGTAAGAGATGGGCACTCCCCACTGCGGAGAAGCAACAGAGCCCTAAAATACCTTGGCACCAGGAGCACTGTAAGGTGTCTGAGGGCTAGGAGCACATGCAAGGTCCTGTGGTGGCAGGCAAGGTATACAACAGATAGTGTGTTTGGCTCTGTGAAGGACAGGCGAGCTTTCCCACCAGAGATGGAGGAGGGCATCCAGAGGGGATGCCAGGGTAAGAGGGCCCGAGTTGGCAGGGGGTGGCTTCAGGGCCTGGCTGGCCAGAGAGAAGTATTCTGTGTTTACCACAAAAGCAGAAACTCATGGGAGTAAGACTGTCACAGCACCTGCATGCAAAGACATGTCAGGGGACAGTGACAGTGTGACACTGTGGCCCCAGAACAGGGCAAGGCTTTCTCCTGCAGCACACAGGGAGAGGACCCTCCTACACCTGGAGGAGGTGGGCAATGGGCTTTGAGCCCAGGAGAGTCATAGCCACTCAGGATGCACCTTCGGCACCAGGAGCCACCTCGGGGAGGTGCAAACTTGCCCGGACAAGAACAGGCCTCCCGGGGCTGCTCACCCTCAGCACTTTCCTGCCACAGCCTGGCAGGAGGCTGTGGTCAGCAGGTTTTGAGTTAAGAAAGTGGAGGCGGAGAGGTAAGGAGGGCCAGAAAGGGAGGCTCACAGTTCACCAGTGGCCCAGCCTAGACACCCCTCAGGATCCTGTGCCTGAGCACAGGAATGGATCCGTAGCCATGGTCCAGCCCATGTCCAGGTGATGCCCTGTTGGGCCAAGCTCCTACCTGCACACACATTGTACCCCAGGATCAGTGGGGCAGAAGTCCCCGAGCTTTCACCTCCACTTCCAGGTGGGTGGGTTACAGGTAAGCAGAAACAGAAAAGGCCATCCACTGCCTGATGGCCACATGGTCACATGGCCACAGGGAGCAGGCTCCTGGTCACACCTGCCTCTGGAGGTTTTGTTGGAGAGCAGGCATGAGGTGTACTGAAGTCTGTGTTTCCTGGACTGGAGGGGTAGGGGCACCCAGAGTCCAGGTGCAACTCCACCCCACCCTCCCAGGCCACCACAGCCTCTGAGCTGGTCTCCTTGCCCCAAAAACAGCTGACTATGCTGTCCCCAAGTCACAGAGTTGCCTCATGGCCCAAGCCAACCACTGTGATACAGCATGACAGCAAGCTGCTTGGTGGGTGAGTGACCTCTTCTACTGAACTGCTGAGACTGGAGCTGTAGTACCTTGGCTGCTTGGCCACCCCTAGCCATGGGACTAGAAAGCGGGGAAGCAGAGAAGCCCAACCTTTCTCTAGGTGGACACAGCTCCCTGCCTATGGCGGCTCTGTCCCAGCTTAAACCCCTGAGAGAAAACTCCCTCTAGCCAACTGATGACAGTGTCCAAAAACCTTTGCTAGACACTTCCTGTCTCTGGGACTGAGGAGGGAGCAGCTGCAACCAACATCATTCATTTGGTCATTCCTTTGTTCATTCATTCCTTCATTCATTCGTTCATTCATTCATTCACTCCACAATCCACAGGAACCAAGCATAGCACTAGGAAGGTTGCCATGGAAAGCATGCCCAAGGGGTCCTGCTCACAGCCTTTCACTTCCTGGAGGACACTGGGCAGCACCGCCTCTGTGAGCTGAGGGCATGTGCTGGCACTGGGTCTCGGCCAAGCCTCCCAGCCTCAGTGCTCTCCCACTCACGGCCTCCGGCCCAACAGGGACCAAATTTGATGCTGCATTCTTATCAAGGACCAGCAGCAGCAGCAGAGTCGAAGGCAATGTTTGCACACAGAGTTCAGTGCTAGAACACAGGCAGTGCTCAGTCACTGCCTGATGCACACACAAGACTGAAGCAAAGGATAAAGGAGAGGAATGGAGACAGGAGAGATGGAGACAAAGGAAGACAGAGGACTGCTGTGGCGCCTCCTTTTGCACAGCTCGGTCATGAAGGAGAGTAGGAAGAGCTACTATACTGGCACAGGGCATCTGTGGCATCTCCTTGAAGGTCAACTCAGATACCCATAGAAGTGTCCCAGGATGCAGGCCCTGAGAGGCTCACACCAGCGCGCTCTCTGCATGCTCCCCCTCACCATCTGTTTCAGATCCTCTGGGGAAACGCTCACCTCTGCCACACCCGGCCCTGCCTGTCCTGCTTCAGCCCTCCAACCCTCCACTGGAGAGGCTCAGCAAGGGGACAGCCACGCCTCCACACACACTGTGCCCCAAGTCTCCAGGCCTGGCCTGCAAATGCTACTGTCCCCACCCGGTGGCCTTGGCACTGTCAGATGTGGGCTGTGCTGCCATGTGGGCCAATCTTCTCTCCAACCGCTGGCCACTGTGGCTCTGGGCTTTGTGGCCTCAGAGGCCCCGCATTTGCCATGACCCATTCTTGCTGCACCCTTATCCTCAGTCTCCCTGCCAGAACCAAAGCCCTGGAGACTGCTGGAGCCGCCTCTGCTCCCAAACACCCGGCAGCAAACAGGCCTATAAAGAGCAGATATCAGTGATGGAGGGAAAGGCCATTTCCTTCCAGTGGCCTCTCTCTCCCCACACTCATGTGTGCTGCAGTGGATGTGTGACAGCCACACAGCCACCGAGTTCAGGTCTCACCTGCACAGAGGTGCACCTAAGCAGAGCCAGGGCAGTTGCTCACAACTGCTGAGAACAGGGCCTGCTGCCCCCACGGGATCCTGCCACATGTGCACCACCTGCTGTGGCAGGTGATAACTCTCTATCGCCCCAGGTCTTCAGGTGACCCACCACATGCATATGTAACTTCCTACATGTGTGCACATGAACACAGAACACACATGTTCATGCTCTCAGACGCCTCCAGTGCACAACGACTCCTACCAGGAAGTGGTTGTCCATCAGATCCATGCCTGGGCCCACCTGCCTCTCCTCAGACCTGCAGGATTCCAGCAGGGATGCTGCAGGATGAGGTAAGCTTTGATGACGCCACCCAGGAAGGTGCCAAGGCCCTTCAGGTCATCTGAGAACTGAGAGGTTCAAGGTCCATGCCCTTGCCTCTACTAAGAATAAAAATCTCCATATGATTCCTCTGTGGGAGCCCTGGTCTTGGCACTGGGGCAAACAGGTCCTCTAAGAGGTCAGTGGCCCAGAGCAGGTCCCACTCAGGTCAGGGAGAGTGGACACCAAGCCATAGGCAGCTTGGGAGGCACTGAGTGGAGAGGCTAGGAGCCCCTCTCAGCTGAGTTCCATGTTGACCATGAGACTACAGGGCCCTGGGGAGGAGGATGGAGCCAGAGGATACTGCAGGAGGGAAGAGGCACAGGCAGAGCCCTCATCCCCTTCAGCTGTAGGAGGACCCTCATGGTGCCGATGCCTGCAGATAAGGACCAGAGTGACACTCGCAGAGCTCCTTCCCTGCCCACCTCCCTGACCTCCACCGATCATCTCCCTGACGTTCCCTATTGTCCTGAGTCCCTCCCCAACTTTCTGCTCCCTTGCTGTCCTCCCTGTCCCTGCCCATTCCGCTGCCTCACTCTTTGTTCCCCCAACCTCCCTCCTCCCGCATCCCTCCCCATCCTCTAGACCTTTGGCCCATCTCCCTTTTGCCCTCTTCCCTTCCCCGTGGACCTTTCCTCACCCCCTTCCCCATCAGCCCACCCCACTCCTTGTCGCTTTTACCCCCTCCACATCTCCCTGCCCCTCCGCCTCCCGCTAATCCCTTGTTCATCTTCCTGTCCCTTCCCCATCTCACTGCACCCTGTGCCACCCACCCTCTGACCCTGTGCCTATCTCCCAGACCCCATCTTCACAAATCTCCACATTTTCCTTCACCCTGGCATTTCCCTGACTCTGGTCTCCCCCACCTAACCAGGCTCCTGCCTCTACTGCGTGGCTTACCCTCTCCCTGTCACCTGCCTAGGTGATTATCCTCCCCATGCTGCCCTGATTCCCCCTTTCTAGGGTTCTCTCATGTCGCCTAAGCAGTCTGGACCGTCTTGTACCCATCTTTGCTTTAAATGGTTCTGAACAGAGCAGAGCTGATTTTAAAAACATGAATCATTGCCTCTGCCAAATGCTGATTTCCTCAGACTAAGTGGGAAATCTGTTGATTCACACACTGTGATGTGATAAGCACAGAGCGGGATAGACCTGAACCTCAAACAGCGTGGGCTGCCCAGGAGAAGCAGCAGGGTCCAGCCAGCCAGACATGCACTGACCCAAACTTCCCACCTTCGCTCAACTGCAGGCCCTGGCTTACAAGCCTAGAAAACAGACAGAGCCTGATAAGAAGAGCGAAGTTTGGCCAGAAAATACCTGCAGATGCCACAGAGCTGAAGAGAGGGGACAGGACAAGCAGGGACAGAGGCCTGGTGTCCATCAAGCACAGCAGTGACCCCATAGCCAGCCTGCGCCAGGGTTCCCACAATAAGGACTCAACACCCAGGAGAATTAGAAGCAGAACAGGTCCCATTTCAGGCCAGAAGAGCTGCTCTCCCTCTACCTACTCAGGTCCCTGCCTGCGGGCATTGAGATCCTGTCCCTGTGAACGACCATAAAGGTGTGATGAAAGCCATCTGTCTTTCATAAAATGTGATGGCGCACTCCCTCTCTACAAAGCTGTAGGCCCTACTGGGGCCCAGCCAAGAAATGGCCTATAGAATCCTGGATAATGACTTCAAGGCACACTTTCCAACATAAAGGTTATTCTAGGCAGCGGTTGGTAGATCATTTGCATGTAGCAATTTCACACTGCGGGCTTTGAGCACTCGCAGTCTGACACGTCCTCCAGAGGCTCCAACCAGGGGCACTGGCACCTCTGGGTCTTCTGGGGAGAATTCTTGCAGCTTAGGCAGCCCCTGGGTCTATTCAGAGCCTCACCGAGAGCCCAGGCTCAGCTGTGGGGCCCGTTCCCCATTCTGCACCTCCTCCTGGCTGGTGGTCCCCACAATCGTCTGTTCATTCCACAGCTGCTGGGGGCCCCATGCTGTGGCTCAGCCAAAGGCAAGCTGTGCGCTGGCCCCACAGGCCCCACTGCCTGAGGGGCTGTGCAGACTCCACAGTGACGGCTCTTCCTCATACTGAACCCCAGCTCTCACCCTTCAACTAGAACTGTCCACAAGCTCCTGCTCAGGTAGGAAGGGAATCCCAGTAAACCATGGCACCCACAGCCCCTTTCTCTCCCCTGCTGGCTGAGCTATGTGTGTGTCTGGAAACAAGGTGAGCTGTTCCTATGACTGCTGTCACTCTAGGTGCTTGCTGAGTGGCCTCCTCCTGTTTTCACCTTGCAGACACGCCTGAACTGTGGTTTACTGGGGCAGGGCCTCCCGGAGAAGGGCTATCTCATACAAGCAAATGGCATGGACCTGATAGACACTGCAGAGCATGTGCCATGGAAATACATTTCCCAGGATAGGGACACCTACCACCATCACTTAGGCATGAGGCAACCCGCCATGAAAAAGACTCATTTCAGGAAGGGCAGGTTGTGGACACCTATGGCCACATCAGGCAGGGCTGTAGCTCTCGGCCCTCTCCAGCGAGGCTGCAGGACCAGACTGAGGAGACGCCACATGGCCCACATCAGCCCTAACCCACTCCTGTCCCTAAGTAATCCCAGTTAGGTGCCAGCTTAGGGAGCCCAGTGTGATTGTACAGCAGACCCACAACAAAGCACAAAGCAGCGTGACACTACAGGAGATGCTAGCGGCAGCAGAGTGTCCCAGGACCCACAAAAGAGATAGCCAGAGGACACCCTGCTGCTCACTGAGGGACTTTAAGTGCAAAAGGAAGGATCCTGGGTTCTGGTGATGCCTGCGGTGATGTGGGGTTAGAACTTTTCAGGGGGGCTGCAGGTACAGTCTGTGAGCTGTAGCTCAAGAAAGCTGTTTGAATAAAATAAACACACAACAAAAATAGAAAGTAGGGCAGGGTCGGTCAGTGGGTAAGGGGCAGGATGCTGGAGGCGGTGCAGGAGCTAGAGCTACCTCCACAGGGCTCCACCATCTGCACAAGGCAGGCCTTGTCCCGACCTGTCTCCAGCCTACCATGGGGGCCAACGAGGTAATGGAATTAGAGCCCCACACAGAACAGTGCACAGGGCACGTCACAAGCCACAACCATTTCCCCCCATCTGGTTGTGAGGACACAACTAGGAGTTTTCAAAACCACTGCCACAGTGAGGTTAGCAGAAGGTCAGCCAAGGTCCAAGGCTTAAAAGCTGCCCAGAGGGCAGGGCAGAGCAGAAACCTGGAGAGATGAGTAAAGGAAAGTAGGGGCCATGGCACAGCTAACCTGGAGCTGGATCCTGGGACCTGTGGGAAGGGCAGGTGGACAGCTAAGGGCTGGCAGAAGCCTGCATGTCAACAAACAGCCACCAGCAGCTGGAGAGGCCAGCTGAAGCCCACAGCCCCTGTCACGCATCCACATGGGGGAAGTGAGGCCACCCTGGCCCTGGATGCTTCCAGACAAGGGGAGGAAGTCGGGCACAGTGGAGCGGCCGAGGCCTCGTGACAACGCAGTCACCAGGCAATTTCTCAACTTTGAGTCTTCCTGCTGGAGTCAGATAGCTCTCGCCCAATGCCAGCCTCAGTGCACTGCCCATGTGGCTGCTGCAGCCTCTGTGCTGCCCACACAATGGTCTCATTTGTTGGGCCTAAAGGCCCTCCTCCCAGGCTCAGTGACCACAGTGGACACTGAAAGGTCTTCTTCCATGGGTGACATATCCACTGAGCATAAGAGAGCAGTAGAGGAGGAGCATGGGGAGAGTGCGGGATCCACCCAGGAGCCTCATCCACCCCAGGGCCACATGGAGCCACACAGGACACACATTCAACTCTAAACCCTGGCCCTGGAAGTCTGCCAAGCTCAGCAGCTACAGGGTGCAAAAGGCTAGGAGGTTGGTGGATTTGAGCCAGTCCTGGGCTGCCCCAAGGAAAGGCCTCACACAGGCAAGAGCCTCAGAAAATGCCAAGGCCTGGGAAGCCCCTGGCCATCTCCTGAGGCTTACTTCCTGAGGTGCTCACAAGCTCCCTCTCTCCCAGCCTCTCACTACCAGCCTTCCAGCTGGGCTGCTGTCCTGCTCTCCTAAACCTCCCTGTCTTCTAGATATTTCTGTATCTTTTCTAAAATCTGGGATACTTTGCATATTTTTATTCTCTAATCTTGTCTCCAAGATCACTGCAGCTTGGGCACACCTGACCACCGCAAAACATTCTTCAAAAAGGTGCTCCTGAAAGCAAGGGAGTATTTCTCTATATGAGGGGATCATGATGTATGTACTTCTTCTTAGGTACTTCTGCTGTTTCCAACATTTTAGCATACAAAATAAGCACCTTGCTGCATACTGTGTGGGTAGCCACTCTACTAATCTCCCTCGCACTGATTCCTAAAGTAGAACTACTAGGTCAAAGGATGCATGCATTTACTTCAAAGGCTGTGTATGGGCGTGTGTGTGTGTGTGTGTGTGTGTGTGTGTGTGTGTGTGTGTGTGTGTGTGTGTGTGTGTGACAGTTTCAGTGCTATAGGAAAGTCACAAGCATCACACAAGGATTTCCTTTCTGGTAACTTTGGAAACAGGTTGGTACCTGAAAATTTCATACTGTTTAAGCATTTTGTGTGTATCTCCCAGGAAGAAGGATACTTTCTGAAAGATCAATACCATCACCAAAACTAAGTCAGAAAACTGAGACTGGTGCATCCTGACTGTTACCTTCATCCTCAAATCAGACCCAGTTTTACCACACACCCAGTATCACCTCTCAGAGCAGAAAGCTATGCTCCTGAGAACCACTCGGTCTTTCTCATCTCCTCTGTAGCCAGGCATGGCTCCTGGCCTTACCTGGTCTCACGACCGTGGTACGCAGGAGGACTGCGGGCTGGTTGCTTTGCAGCATTCTCATTGGCGGCTGACTTGACAGCACAGGACATCTTCATTTTCAGCAGGAGTGCTGCTGTGGGAACTCTGCACCCTCCCCACACCCTGCTGGGTGCCACGGTCAGTCCCATGTTGATCCTTCTGACCACCAGACTATGCATCATCTTATCCTCCCCTTTTTCTTTTAAAGTATTTTAAGGCAGATACTTTGAGACTGTGTAGAGGTCATATGCCTCATCAAACCTCGGACTTTTCCCCGCACTTGTACTAGCACGGTTTCTGCTACGTTCGGCCTGCTGCTGCTTGAGCTTTCTGCTCAGTCCACGCTGACTTGAACTAGAGAACCCTTCCTGCTGGGCTCTGTGTCTTTTGGACATTCCTGTCACTCCTTGACCACTGTTGGAATAATATGCCCCAAATTCCTATTTCTCAAACAAGCCCTGAAATGAATTATTTTTCTAAAACATCAGTTCCCTTTAGTGAAAATGTTTCTTAGGTGCCAGTCTCTAGGGGCTAGAGGGTTGTCGCTGCTCTCAGCACCCTGTGCTCAAAGCCAGAGAGCAGAGGCCCTCCCCACCCTGCAAAGTGGTCCATAGTCCTACCAGGGCAGCCCAGGCTCCGGGGTGGATACCCTCTTCTGCACTCTGGACTCTCCATCCCTCCTTGCATGGTCCATGCTGCTCTATGAGCTCTCCCCTCTCCCTGCTGAGGCTCCCATGCCCGGGTTGGGGCCACTGTGGCTCCTGCTGGTACTGTCCAAATGCCTAAGAGACAGGCATGGTCCTTCCAGCCACAGGTCCCAGGGTACCACCTTTCCCTCCCCAGCTCTGCACCCCAGGCTGCCTTGCTCAGCCCACCTAACGGGCTGGGCGGTGCCCTCTTAGGAAGGGAACGCACACAAAGAGGAAGCAGCAGGAGGGGCCATTTCAGCAGCTTTCAATAATTAATGCCTGTGAAGGTTTGGATGCGTCTCCGCCTCCACCACCGAGCTGGAAAATGCCTCGTTGTCAGTGTTGCTCATTATCCCTCAAAATTCACTTACAGTTTCTTGTTTATATTTGCATTACTTAATCAGTGACATGTTTTTCACGGTTTTGACTTTTATCTTTTCTAATGGGTGTCTCTCATGTCTTCTCTCTTTTCAGCTGGCGTGGAAATGCTTATCTCTAAGAAACTCATCAATAAGGGGGATATGCCTGTGTGCTACAGTTTTTATAACTACCTTCCTACTTTTCCATCTGTATTTCTCTGTTGTTTTAAATTACAATGTTGCTCTCAATTTCAATCTATTTTGTATGGTTTCTTCCATATTTTCTCTAAAGGTCTTTGATCAACATGGTCCTGCTTTGTTGTATCACCTTATCCCCTTATGGTGTTACCTTAAAGTCAGAATTGCCTAGGATCTCTCATCTTGTAAGACGGATGTGGCAAGATGTCACCCACTGTGCAGCACACTTCTTGGGCCCATGGCACTGATTGAATGGTCCTTTCTCTGCTCATTAACAGGAAGGTATTAGTGCTGTACATTGCAAAGGAACACGTGGATTACCGTACAGTTCTGGTTTCCTCTGGAATGGCCTGTGCCTTTCCACTGATGTTGCCAGTGACTCAGCACCCTTTCTTGTGAGAGCCTCGCATGCAGCTCTTGTCTGAGCAGGCTCTGTCTCCCCACTCCTTCTCCCAAGGGCCTCATGGCTCCTCCTCGTAAGTGTTTGAGCCATCTTAGCCGATTTCTGATCAGTTTCGATAAATAATGACTCTTTGCAACTGGTGAGAGATCATCTGTTTTTCTTTTGGCCGCTCCTTTTCTCAGTCTGCTTCTCTGCATTATGGGTACATGGCTTTTCTTCATATTCAGCCCGTACCTTTCCAGCTAAGTGTACTCCTGGCTTGTCACTGAGCTCAGGCCTGAGGTTGTCCCTGTCCCAATTTCCAAATCACCCCTGACTTTCCAGAGGAAATATGTTCGTCTCATGTGTGTCTGTTGCTGCTACTCTTGCCATATACCCAACAATCCCTGCGTTGCCATGGTGGTCACTGGTTAGGTCTGAGTGTGTGCCCCTGAAGGGCGCAAGGCCCCCAGCATGGTATCAGTCAGAAAAAAATTGCCAGCTCCCCATAGCACAACTGGGGTCACAGCTGCTAAACTCTTGGCCAGGCCCGTGTTGGAGGCTGAGTTTGTGCATGTCCAGCTACATTTCCAACACTGGAAAGCCTTATTCCTGGAAAGATTCCACGGGAGGGGGGCTATGCCCTCCCTCCTGCCTGTCCTGCTCCAGTGGCCCTGTTGAAGGCAGGCACGGTCTTTCCAAGCTATGGATGCCACTGCCACCCTTCTCTTGCCCAAGGCTCTGTGCCTCAGGAAGTTTCATTCATGTCCCTAGGCATAAGTCATGTTCCAAATCCCAGGGTCTCAGTCCAGTGTGGGTGCAAAAGTTCTGCTGGGCCACCTTGGGAGCACCTCTCCCAGACAGGCTGAGGACGCTGAGCTTTGCAGGGCAGGCAGGAACCTTCTCCTGCCCAGGCCTGGACCTGCCCACAGCCCTCTGTGCTCTCTGGAAATACCCCTGCCCTGTGGCCTCAAAGATCACCCACCAGTGTCCCAGCTTCCTGTTCTGTGGGTTTGCTTCTGTCTCTTTCTTCTCACTTTATTCTTTGTATATTTGTAAAACTTCAGATGTTTGAGTGGAGAGGAAGGGACAGCAAGAGCCTATGGATGCCACCACCCAGGGACCCTCTGCCGAAGTTTGGCTGGAGATGAGTATCCCCAGAATTCAAGGTTTGGGATTTAATCTCCACTGTGAGAGGTCAGGAGAGTGAACACCCATTCCCACTACAGGTAGAAGTGGAACCTCAGGAGCTGACGAGGCCTCCAGAAGGTCATCAGGGTGGAGCCCATGACTGAGTCCTGATGACTTTATGAGCAGAAGGAGAGACCAAAAGATACACAGGCACATGTACGCACATGTGTGCACACGCACACGCTCTCACACACACACAGTTTTCCCTGTCTCTTGCCAAGTGATGTTGATGCCATGTGCCACCCTGAGACTCTGACAGCAAGAAGCTCACTACCAGATGCAACCCCTTGACCTTAGATCTGAACCTTGAGCCAAAATAAACCTCTTTTCATGACAACTCACTCGTCTGTGATGTTGTGTTACTTACAACAGGACATGGGCTTGTACCCTGAGAACAACTGAAACCCTAGACTGAATCTCTTGGGACCATCCCTTGGAACAAAGCCTGGCAGAAGTGCCCTCCATCCTCCCAGATAACCATGTCTGGCCTGGAGGTCACAATGCTGAGCTATTTCTCTGCTCTGACAAGGAGAAGCCTAAGTTGCTGTCTTGAGACAGAGGAGGCCCAAGAGCTTTCATCTCTGGTTTCTCTCTGTATAGAGCCAGGTCACACAGAGACCCTGGCAGGCTGCTTTTCCATAGCTGGGTGGCAAGGTGCTGTCCCCTCAGGACCCGCAGGGATATTTTGGGGTAGGTCCACCATTGGCCATCATGTTACTAGGAGGTTTTTCATACCCATCAGAACCCCAAGCCTGATCAGTTGCCAGGCATCCTCTCCTAAAGGCCTAGACCTGTCCAGTGGACTAGGCTGGATTGCCAGGCAGAGAGCACCTTGGTGGAGTTTGCATAGTGTCACTCCTCCAAAGTCATTTAAACAAGGGCAATATCAGATTTTCATGAAGAGTAGCTTTGTGAAGCAAAGTGCCCATATCTCCTTCTTATATGATACAGAAGATATTGCTCATCTTAGTTCTGTGCTCCACCACCATGATGCAGCAACACCTGCCAAAGCACATGTAAAAGGGCTCTGTGGGCTGCTTCTGGGTCCTCCAAACCTTATGCCCCAGAGGTCCTACGTGAACAAATCTGGGAGGTGCATCTGAGCTCTCTGGAAGACCAGCTAGCAAACTGCACCTGCTCAGGACAGCCCACCTCCAGCAACATCCAGAGCCCCTGAACCATCAAGATGCTCATGGACCCTGCCTGGGCACCCCCCAGACTCCATGGCCAACCAGCCACCCTACACAGCATGGCGGCGCGAAAGTTAATTACAGGACATGCGGCCTTTGTGATTATCTTCCTCATGCACTCTGCGAGCTGCAGACCCTGTGATTATGCACTGTTCCCCCGCTTTTAATTAGTGTATGTTTGCAACACATAATAAATGCATTCGTCCTGGGGAATCGGGATATATACATATCCCATCTTGATGTTTTTATTTCTCCTTCCCTTCCCGGCTGGCTCCACCCATCCCAAGTTCCCTTCCACCTCCACAAAATCTATCTATCTGTTTCCTATCATATACCTTTTATTTTACTTTTTAAATTATACTTTGGGTTACTCCTATAAGAGAAACCAACCATACAATATTTACGCTTCTGCTTCAGATTTACTTCACTTAGCGTTATGATCTTAAGGTGCATCCATATTCCCACAAATCACTCAAATATATTCTTCTTTATGGCTGAATAGTACTCCATTGTGTATAAATTCTACATTTTCTTTATTTGTTCATCATTTGATCAATGTGTAGGCTGCTTCCAAGATTTAGCTAGCCCATAATTTGTACTTCTGTAACCATGGACATGCATGGATCAATACATTACAATATCTTTCACTTTTGGAAAGACACCCAGAAGCCACTGGGTCTAAATTGAGTCTCTAGTCCTCGGAGGAATCTCCATGCTGATATCCAAGTGGTTTACATTCCTACTAATAGCACAGAAGGGTTCCTTTCCCCTATAAGCTCACCCACATTTGTTGTGTGTTGAGTTCTCAATGATAGCCATTTTTCTGGATGACCCTTTGTAAGGGTTCAGATAATGACCTCAGCCCCCATAGTCCTGAGGCCTGTGATGTCTTCCCTCAGGAATGGAAAATTGTGTGGAAAGCTCCATGTTCTCAGACTGTGTGGGGGAAAAACTCGAAGTCATAGTGTTCTCAGGGCAGGACAATCCCTGCTGAGGACAACGGAAAGAAACCTGGCTCCCTATTAGCCTGGGCGGTCACCTGGGTATGGAGGACTCATCCCCTTTCTCACCTTGACCTGTTCTGAAGAACACCTGCTCCGTATTTTTCAAAATCTCCTCCATGTCACAAATGATGCATGGCCCCATCCCTCTGCGCTTCTTGCTGGCTAATAAAAATGAGTTGGCTCTAGGGGTTGGTGAGTTTGTCCACTAAAGGTACGTCACCTCCTGGTCTTCCTGCATCTTAGAATTTTGTCTGTATCTTCCTTTCATCCTTGTCAGCCCCTCAACAGGTATCCAAGGGTCTGATCAGCCCCCAACAGGGACTGCGTTAAATCTACATATAATGTACTATATGAACATTTTGATAATTTGGCTCTAACTACCCAAGAATAGGAAATATCTTTTGATTTATGACATCTTTTTCAATATCTTTTTTGAAAGTACTGTCATTTTTACTAAGGAAGCCTTTCATTTCCTTAGCTAAGTCAATTCCTAGATACTTAATTTTTTTCTATCTCCACTGCCACCTATGAATTTTTGCACTGCTTTTTGATGTAAGGGGCAGACACATGTGTGACTTGGGAATTCTGTCAAAGGAACTCATCAGAGCCCGGTATGGTGGCACATGCCTGTAATCCAAGCACTTGAGAAGCTGAGGCAAGGAAGACCATCACGAGTTCAAGACCAGCCTGAGCTACAAAGTGAGCTCAAGCCCAGTCCGCACTGCATAACTATCTCTAAATTTAAAAAGAAAACAAAAAGAAACTCCTCAGAATGACTTGGGGAGCAGCTGAGTGCTTGTTCCCAAGATGGCCTCTCACCTTGTGCCCCCACAGTCCCAGCTGGACAGGTCCTGTCAGCCTGCCTGCAGCAAGATGGGGTCCCTGAGCCCCCGCCACACCCTGCAGTGTCACCCTCACCCTTGCATGTGGCTTGTGGACACTGCCTCCATTCCTATACTCTACAAGCAGCCCACCTGGGTATGGGCATGGTCCCCACTCCTGTCTTACCTGCTGCAGACCCAGTCCCTCTGGAGGTGACACCTCATTGGCACGTTCAGGGCCAGCCCACGGCCGACCACCAGGCTCCAGCATCTCACGCTGCCCCCATCTCCTGAGTGGGCACAGAGCAGTAGGAAAGCTCCACCAGAACTTTCCAGAAGTCTTCCCAAAGTTTTCCAGGAGCCATGGTGATCAGCAATACAGAAATTTAAAGCTTACTGGGCTGATTACTAAGAAGTTCTGCAACTGGCCCATAGGAATGCATGCAATGGTAAGGACAAACTCACACTTGGGGGTTGACTGAGTCGCAACATTCACAGTTCACATCACCCAGGATAAATCCACACAGGGCACCACTCTCAGGATGGGTTCGCTAAGGTCAGTGTGAGGACCAGGAAGGCCAAAAGGCAGGAAGCCCACTGTCACATGTGAAGGTTAGAATACAACCTTCAACATATCCTATTTGGTCCAGTTCAAGACACAGTAGTCCTTAGTTATAACTGGCCACACGCAGCCTCTAGGACCACCCCAGGTTGGGAGGCCAGGCTGTGGCCCCAGAGGGCCATACTCATTAGAAGCAGCACCTTGGTTCCAGTGCAGGTCCCTGGATTGGGGCTGCCTGGCCCCCCAACACATGTCCCCAGGCATATGCTCCCCAGGGCCTCCTTCTCTGGCCTGTCTGGAGCTTTTCTGCAAGGACTGCCTTGGTCAAGTGTAGGCCTGCTGAAGGTCCAGAAAAGAAGGGGAAGGAGGGTACAGAACATTTTTCCAGCTAAGTAGGCCTTGTCACCAAACCTGAGCACCGTAACTGCAGATCTCCATACCCCGTACTACAGGTCTCTCCACCAAGCCTGAGTGTCACAGCTACAGGTCTCTAGTCCTTGTCCCACTCGATGACTATAGTTCCACAGTCTGGCACAGTGTTTGGCTTGCCTCCTGCCAAGTCCACCTTTCCCACTGCTTCTAGAAAGGGCTAAGAGGTAGATGGCCATTCCATTCTAAGAATCCACACAGAGTGGGACCCACATAGCTGGTGGGCACTTCCTTGTCACAGTCCTGCACGCCAACTCATTGGTCAGTGCCTTCCTTGGGATAGACTGCTCCCCAAGAGCAGAATGGGATCCAGTCCAGGCCAATATTAGATGGCTTTGAACTCATTAAGGATACTAACTTTTCACATTCAAGTTGGACATACAGTTCCACTCCTATGGTTTAGGTAAGTTTCTGTCACACTCAATACATTGCAATCCCAGGAAAGCAGGAATAAGAAAAAGAAGAAATATAGTGATGAAAGCCAGGCGTGGTGGCACATGCCTGTAATCCCAGCACTTGGGAGGCTGAGAAGATCAGTGTGAGTTCAAGACCAGCCTGAGCTACAAAAGTGAGCTCAAGGCCAGCCTGAAGTGCATAGTGAGACCCTGTCTCAAAAAAGACAAAAAAGAAAGAGAAAAAAGGACAGAAAGAAAGAAAGAAAGAAAGAAAGAAAATATAGTGATGCATTAATTTTTGAACTGGCCACAAACTATAAAGGAAACTGCCAGGTAGTGGCTCTGGGGTGGTCTTCACAGAGGCTGCACAGAGCTACTGCATCCTGGGCACTGGGAAGGAAGGGCAAGCACCTTTCTAGCAGACCCCTCAGCACAGCCACCAGCCTCAGCTAGAAGCAAGGCTGACACCCTAGAGGAGTTAGCATAGAGGAGGCAGCTTCTCACATAGGGACAGAGTGATCCTGTTCCCTGTGCTCTATGAAGCAATCAGACAAGGAGGGTAAATGATGTGGGGGGAGCAGCCTGGGCCCAGGCATTCCTGCTGGGAGGGATCACGCCATCACTGTCACCTGGTTCTGCTTCTCTACTAACAGGGAGGGGGATGGGAGTCTGAGTTTTCACAGGAACTGCTAAAGAGAACAACTTTAGCAGTCCTTCCTGGATGCTGGTGGCTGGCACCATGTGTGTGAGATTTAAAGCTTGATCCTAGTCAGCTGACCCAGAACTTCTGTTTGTTCCAGAAAGCACACATGGCACCACTGGACACCAGGGCACCTCGAGGCACTACCCATATTTTTGAGCATCTATTCAATCCCAACACCCAGCTATGGACCCTTGATAGCAAATGACAAATAGCTGCTGAGCCTCAAACCTCCTTGTCACTGATGCAGGCACCTATGTGCTGTGATTCCTCACTCACCCAGCTCTGCTTCTGGAGCCCCAGGTTAAGACCCAACCCACATTCACATGCTAGTATCCAATGCCCACCTCCTGGAACTTACCTGTGGTTTAACCAGAATAAGAAGCAAACAGTGACAATACAACTTCCCAGTCATCCTAAGAGGTCTGAGCTCTGCTTAGTACACTGTGACTCCACTTAAAAAAAAAAAAAAAAGACATCTTTTTAAAAGTAGATTGCAAAACAAAACACAATGTGATCTCATTTTAGAGATAAAATAACACATTCCTCTATGACTGAGCAGTAAAGAACCTCTCGGAGACACCTGATTTTCTTCCTCAGCTCCTGGGAGGTGATCGCGAAGTGTGACTCTCATGTCCATGCCCAATGGGACTGTCTGTCTGCCCAGTATCTTTGGACCACAGTAGGTGTAAGGTGGATGGGAGGGGTGAGCCCCTTAGTATGTGAGGGATTGTGGTTATTTCCCCCATTGTTTATTTAAAGGCACTGAGCAGCTGGGGAAAGAGAGTGTAGCAGAGCATTGACTTTTCACCTGTAAGCTAAGCACAAGAACCACACATAGGGCACTGGATGATCTAACTACTCATGAGGTCTTAAAGAATGCTTCTCTCCCTATGTCAATACAATGTCAAAAGTCCCTTTCAAGGAGCTGGGGAGATATCTCACTGGTCTAAGCATCCACCTGGAAAGCACAAGGACCCAAGTTTGATCCCTGGTACCACATGCCACACAAGCCCCAAAACTGAGCATGATGGTGCACTCCTATAATCCTAGAACTGGGGAGGCTGAGACAGGAGCATTGCTATGAGTCCAAGCTGCATAGTAAGACCCTGTATCAAATAAATAAATAAATAAAATCTGAAAGTCCCCTTCAAATACAAATACATTTTATTCTGATCCCTCTGACCACTAACCTTAGTTCATATATACAAACTTAATTACTTTACTACTAGGACTGTTCCTAGCAATGCCAAGGGCACTGGACCCTGTAGAACAAAACATTATTCAGTCTTCAAACAATACCCAGCTACCCTCCAAAGTCAGGTGGATGGACAATAGCACCACCATGAACTAATAAAAGCATCCCTGGGGTGGCACTTCCATGTTAAAATCAGATATAAGGGACTCCACTTTTCCCCCTGAGAATGAATACCTGTCTTGGACTTCATTCACTGCTCCCTTACAGTGTATAACAAGTCCTTCATTTTTCTATGTTTCTTGACTACTGGTAAATTCTTTTTACCACTGTTGACACCAGTCTCTCATGTGCCTCGCCTTGTACGACTCTTGGGATCAGCTCCACCTACAGTGGGAAGGAAGACAACCAGTGCCATATTGAGAGGGCCACTGCTGGGAGTAATCAGCCACTGAACCCAATATAGACCCTGACGAACAAGGCTCAGATCACACATGGACATCCAGAAAGTAATGCCACCCAGGGGCCACTGGGAGGGCTATGGGAAGCTCTGAGAACCCTTTCCTGTAGCAAACATGACTGTAAGAGTTCTGCAGGCATTCTAGATTCCATACCTGAGGGTAGTCCTGCCATTCCTGGACATCCAGTTCATTCCAGAAACAAGGGGTAATTTTCTGGACCAACGTTCCCTACCCCTGCAAAGATGTTGACTTCATACATATATTCACCACAGCCTGGAAACTAGAGGCTGAATGTAAGAAGCAGATACCTCTAGGTCATGAGATCAGCCATGTATTATATCTTTTCAATTGTTTTCTGTAAGAAAGTATAATACTTATCCAGTGGGAAATTTTAATCACCCTCCACCCTACCAACCTCCCAAATCCAGGTTTCTGTGGGCTTGGAGTCTGATACACGTGCCCAAGTGCTGCCTCACCCTTCTGGACTGCACTTGCTGATCCAAGGCTCGAGGACAGGTAGGTTAACACCCAAATTGCTGACACACTTATTCTTGTCCCTTCTACAAACAAAAACTCTGTGTAAACCAGTAACTTATCAGTGTCAGATGAAAGTTGTATCTGTGAAAAACAATATACATGACTTTGGGACAGCAAGATGAATGCAAATTGAAGTCACTTTAAAAATTGCTATAGAGCCAACCAGCCTGAGCTACATAGTGTGTATCATCAAGACTGGTGATACTGTGTGTGTGCATGTGCAGGTGTATGTACGCGTGCGTGTGTGCGTGTGCGTGACAGAGAGAGACAGAGACCTACTAGAGTAAGAACTTTTCTAATTAAAACTTTAATTGAAGTGGAGATCATGTAAATATTCTGAAGAGTTGCCCTAAACTGGATTCCTTTGGAATCCTGACATGGCAACACAGCAGAGACCAGGGACCCCACACTCAATCACTTTTTCTGTGAGGGGGCAGAATACCCCAAAAGAGGGACTGTCTGGACCCAGGAAGCAAGAGTCCTGGCCCTGCACCAGGAGACTCCAGTGCCCTGCTCCCCCAAGGGTGGGTTATTCCAGGCCAGGGTCCTTACAGAGCCTCCCTACCCACTAGGCCAGCATGTCAGCAGCAGGTGTACTCAACAAGAACATGAAAAGGTGATTAAAGACACAAATTAAGCCTTGCACCTGTTCCAATCACTGCAGCATAATTGCAGCTGGTCTTCAAAGATGATCACTGATGCCAATGGGTGAAAGAAGAGACTTCTTTGCCCCCCTGTGCCTCCCACATGCGCCCCATCCTTCCCCCTGCTTCCCAGAGAGCAGGGAGAGCTGATCTGGGATTTCTCTTTCTGCAACACAATGCTGGCTGATGAAGTGATTGCAGCTTTCTGTTGGAGCCAGAGCAGGCTCCAGGCAGACAGAGACCCCGCTGTGCTCTCCTGAGGTTTGCCTAAGATAAGTTCAACACAAGCGCACAGCTGAGAACTTACAAGAGGTTCTGTGTGCACAGTGCTGAGCACGGGATACTGAGGCTAGGGCATCTGGCTGCTGCTCCAGAAGCCAGATTGGCCCTTCTGCATCTGGCAGCCAGAGACATGAGGGGCCAGGCCACTGCCATAGCCAAGTCTTCAATGGCTTGGACACCCCAGGGAAAAGAAGGTGGTACCTCAGCCCAAATTTCTAGGAAGACGGAGTTCGTTTTCCTGGGGTCTCTGCATTCTGTGTCCCATAGAGAGGGGATCTGGCTAGTTTGGTGTACCTTAGTTTCTTCTTGTTATGGTTTGTATATAGGTGTCCTCCCAAAGCTTCATGCAGGCATGGGTGGCTTCTGAAAGTTGTGACTGATTATTGTGGGTGTGGGTGCGCCTCACCTGGGGCAAGTGATTTGCATTTCAATGTAAGGAAGGAAGAGAAGTTAGTTGCTTGAGCTGCTGCTACCTCTCCCTGCACTCCTGTTCTTAGCTGCCACCATGAAAGGCTGTCCTCTGCCATGTGCCACTCTGCCTTGGAGCCAGCTGAACATGGACTGAAACGTCCAGTAACTGTGAGCTAAATAAACCTTTTCTTCTCTCATTTTGAGTGTCGGGTATTTGTCCCAGCAACAAGAGAAGACTTAACTAAGACACTTCTCCAGTGGGACCAAATACTAGGCACCTATACCTGGAATGAGGAAAGGCTTATTCTGGGTTACAGTTTCTAGAGTTTTCAGTCCACAGTCAGCTGGTTCCAATGCAGGACAGGATGACAGAGAGGCACAGAAGAAGAGAGATACTCATGGGGTCCATGATGGGAAGCAGAGAGGATCAAAGGTGGAGCTGGCAGGGAGGCAGGCCCTTCTCCAAGCCAAGCCCCAGCAACACATTCCTAGCGAGTCAGCTAAGCTCTGCCTTTGAGGACATGAGGCTTTGGGGGTCATCTAGATATAAAGCATAACCACAGCTCTGCTCTTTGCCTGAGCTGACACAAAAAGACCCTGGCAGGAGACTCACTAGAGAGACCTGAGCTCCTTACCCTGACAGCCCAAGCCCAAGAACTCACTGGCAAGCGTGATTCTGAGCACCTATCCAGGCTGCACCCTACAGACATGCCGCCAGGATGCTGGGACAGGGGTCAGAGTGGCCACCACCTAGTTTTCAAATCAACTTCAATGATTCACAAGCTAACGATGATTACTTTGTATTGCAATGTAATACCCTGGGTTGGAAAAAAGATTTAGAATATGTACTGAGCCTTTCATGTATCTCCCATGCTGAATAAAATGTGAGAACTAAAGTCTTCAGCTCTGGGGAATCCTTGGCTTGATATGGATGCAGCTACTCCTTGCCTGAAAGAAAAAAGGAGCATGTCAGGGACACAAATGTGTCAGCTCACACTCATCAGTCAGACAACTGAAGCCACTCAGTGGTGAGGTTGTCATGACATATCAAATATGGCTTTCTGGAGCTGTCTCTTGGACAGTGTTAGCTTACCTCTATGCTCCCCTTGGGCACAGGGAGCACAGTGCCACAGGTCCTATAGCTGGCATAGAGCTATGTGTCATTCTGTAACCTAGCCAGAGAGCTTAGGTTGGCTCACAGGCAAACACTGGCTGGGTGGGACACCCTGCTGCTCAGAATCCAAAGCACAGAGCCTGGTCCAGTGGCCAGGCAGAAAGACCATCTGCAGACCAGGAGTGAGAGTTAGCAGGTCTGGTGAAAAGGGTTAAAATAAACAAAGTCAGAGATGTTGGCAATCAGATTTGTTGCAGAAGATATATTTTCACTTCTCAGTACTCAAAATGAACATTCTAAGTTAGAAATCAAAACAAATTGCAGACAGGTTGCAGCCAGAACTTCCTGGCACATAATTTAGGTAATCTAATACTCATCTTCAGGGCCTGCCTCAAATCCCACCACTGGATTTGAGCTGGTCATTTACACCCAGCTTCAGGCAGCAGACACCAGCTCTAGCATATTAAACAGAAAAACACATTTTAAAAAGTTAAGGAAAAAAATAGACAATAGACATATTTCATACCCACTAGCAACATGCCCTTAAAAGGGGAAAGAATACCAACTTGGTGACAATGACATAGCCACTTTGGAAACAATGACCAGCAACTGCATTTCTAGGTTCTTCCTAAGAGATTTTTTTAAAAAAATCATGTCTGCAAAAGGCAGGTAAAATAATACGTATCAGCCTTACTCCTGGTATCTCTCAAATGGAATTAGTCAAATGTCACCAACTGAATGGACCAGAATTCATGTACAGTTTCTCTTCTCAAACACTGCTGGATCTCCATCATCTCTGAGTGGTCCCTGCTTTGCCAGAGAACCCCCCAGCAGAGAGCAGAGATGGCAGGGAAAGACAGTCTGCAGTCTATGTTGCAGAGAGGGCCACCACTACCTCCCCTCTGCCAGGATGCCTTCACCTAAGATAGTTCACCTGGCATCTCTTCTGAACACCCTCAGTGTGCACTAAAGCATTTTTCCTGAATTTCCAGTGAGCACTGTTGCCTTTGTGCTCTTGTAAGACTCTCTTAAGACAATCTTGTCCTTTAGTGTTGGCTGCCCCCAGGACTCTTTCAATTGCTACATTCATGGAAGCCCCTACTGGCCTCAGTGCCCACCCAGCAGGGGACACTGATCACCAGCCACCTGGTCTGGCCTAAGGTATTCCAACCCATTTGCCCTGAGGCCATTCGCTATCCTGTAAAGCTTCACATGAGCCAGAGGGGTGTCATGAGCCACCACAGCTTAGCTGCTGAACCTGTCACCATGGGGCCAGCCCCTCAGCCCTCTCCTGCCACCAAGCTCCCTTGCCCTTGTGTCTCATCTCTGCTCCACTGAAACGGTGGAACACTGTCTGGTGCAAAGTCCTTAAGACGTGGTTTCTCCCCGGGTTTTGGACACCAAGGATAGGATGCGTCCGTCGGCTGTCTGGCCAGGAGGCGCTCAATGATGCCACCCCAACAAGTCCAAAAAGTTTGTAATGGCAGACCTGACAGCAACATCATCTTCACCATGGTTGTGCACAACACCTACAAGTGTCTTTAAGATACTGAGGAAGCCTACCTGGCAAACACAAGGTCCTGCGGGGGAAAAAAAAAAAAACCTATGGTAACATATCAGTGGTCCCCTTAATAACTTCTGCACATTCCTAGAATTTCTACCAGTATGAAAACACGAACTAAGGACACATTTTGTCCCAACCTGCTGTTAAGTAAGTTTTCACTAAGAGAAATGATCAGGTCCTCGTGAGCAAGGAAATGCATAACTCTCACCCCTCTGGAACCACCACAGGGGAAAAAGATCATTTGGTGGTCCCTGAACAGGAGGGAAAGACGGTAGCCCAGCCATGTGGCTGTGGGGGGGAACGGGAGACAGCAGGCAGCTGGGGGATGAAAGGCACCGATTCCTCCCCCTTAGTGGGACGCCAGAGGGCATCCGGCCTTCCTGCCAGAGGTGCGAGGCCACGGGAAAGCCCACAGCAGCCAACGTTGGCCAGCAAGTTGCAATACACAGGCAGCTAAGCAACACGCAACCTCAAGAAGAGAACGGAGCATCCCAGCGCATGCGCAGCACCCTACCCCACCCCTACGCCGCCGCCGCCGCCGCCGCCGCCGCCGCCGCCGCCGCTGCGCCTGCGCAGCTCCCATCCCGCCGCCTCGTCTCTCGCTGTGTTTGCAGCTTTGAGTGAGAGTTTCCTCCGCCCCAGTGGGCACCCGCTCCCAGAGTTCTTCGCCCACAAAGGAACCACCCCTCGGCCCACCCGACCTGAGTTTTGAGCCGCCCCCTTCCCATAGTCGCGTTTGACCGTGCAAGAACTCCCCGCCCGCTAGCACTCCTCCACCCTTCTCTTTCGCGGTCCCATCAGCTGAGCTTGCGCCTGCGCAGGAGCCACCTCTCGCTCAGCTTCCAGGGTTGTGCTCGCGGGTCTTCTGCTCTGCGCAGCTGGGTGGAAGCTAGAGGGATACCCTTCCCAGTTGCTGGATCCATGCAGCTGTGTGGTTTTGAGCAGCTTTTCTCATTCGCAAGATGTCATAAATAACTAGTTTTAAAATAAATGCCAGCGGTAAGTCCCGAACGTCCCCACCGCAAACCTCCCCCATTTTCTCGTGTTTGCTGTGGTCCTCACACGCAGGCAGGGGCCCCCTCGTCGGCCCACCTTCCTGTTTGTCAGCAGGTGCCCCGCAATGGCTGGGGTTGTGACCAGGCTTGTGCAGGGTGACCAGGGTGTCCCTTGGTGACCAGGGGTGTCTAGAGTGATCAAGGGTTGTCCCATCATTCCTGGGGATGGCCAGAGACTATGAGGCGACCACCAGGTGTCCTGCGGTGATCCTACACTGGTTTCTGCCTTCCTGGGGGAGGGAAAGTGGGTTTGAGGTGAGGTAGAGGCCAGTCTGCTCCACAGGAAATAGGCAGGAGCCAGTTCTCTGCTCACAGCAGAATGAGTGATCACTTGCAGAGGAGGCCTTCAAGCTGGTGGCCAGATATGGCGAGGGCAAGCTGAAATGTGTGAATTTACCCCAAACCAGTCCCAACCCTGAGGGCGTGTGGGTGTGGCCATGGCCAGTTATTGCCTGGGTCATGGAGAGGCAGCCTGCATGCAGGCGATGGTGTAGTTTTAGGAGGAGGTGCAGAGAGATTAGTGCTGGCAATGCAGAGATTTCTAGAGCGGTGGGATCATTCTTATTCACTCTTCCTGCTGGCACTAGTGCCTCTTACCTCCATGTGGCTCTCCCGCAGACACCCCAGCCTATCATCTGGTTGTATTTCCTGAGATGGGGTACCTCAGTGTGGCCTATAAGCAGCAGTATGGGGGATGGGCCCCTGTTCTACCCAGACCCTGGTGAAGGGTGGCTCAAGAGAGTCCATTGTAGAGGTGAGCCCTCCGGCTCAACTGGGACGCACAGGAAAAGTGAAAATGTGTAGCCACGCCCACAAAGGCGTGGGGTGGGAAATCACTAGGAGGAAACAGGGGCCTGGTAAACTCACTGGACAGGGTTTTTGCCCAGGTTAAACTCCAGTGGGGCAAGGCACAGGATCAGATATCAAGCGGGAGGGGGATTTTTCACTAAACTTGCCCAGCAGGATTCCTGCTGAAGCCAGACAGAACAGCCCAAGGTCAGGACCAGTCAGAGGAAGTATCACCTTTCACCTGAGATGAGTAGTCGTGAGAGACAGCAAACGAGGTAAAGGAATGCTGACCGGGCCAACAGCCCAGTCTTCGAATGCAGTTGGGTTCAGGAGAAAGGAGTCACTCGGACAGAGCAGGCCCCAGGACATTTAAACACATCCTACTCTTCAGCGAGGGCAGCGTGAAGCCAAGGTGCATCCATACCAACCCAAGCGAGCTGCTGGGATATGTGTTACAGTTTGACTTTCCATCTTATTTCTGTTTGACCTCTCTTTTTAAAAAAATGAAATATAGGTGGGTGTGGTGGCCCCTGCCTATAATCACAGCACTCACTTAGGAGGCTGAGGCAAAAGGGTCTCAGCAAGTGCAAAGCCAGCCTGGATAGTGAGCTGAAGGCCGGGCTCAACTGCAGAGTAAGACCCTGTCTCAGACAAAAAGGCAAGAGAGAGAGAGAGAGAGAAAGGGGGGGAGAGAGACAGAAGGAATATAGTATATAATTGTAACCCTATGGGTTCTGGTCAATCAAGACCATAGTACACTAAGATTTTACTGCCTAATTAGAATTAATGATAATTCCAGGATGTTTCACAATGCTGCAATGCAGTTTCCATAGTTGCAAGTGGAGAAGACCAAGTGCACACAAGACTCACTTGTCCTGTTTATCACTATAACTGGGTGGTGTCACAGCATGTGGTCCTGGGCCAGAGGAATCAGGGACAAGAATATGGCTTACACACCTTGCCCTCACAATTCAGCTGGCAGGTGCTCCAAGGTCGCAGGGACCAGTGCAAACAGAAAGCAGATTCCTACAGGACCTTCAGCCTGGGCTTTCCCCCACCCACCCAGCACCCACACTCACTGGGTGGCCAGCCCCTAGTGCCCACCGGCAGCACGTTCAGACTTGGTTTATCTTATTTATGCAGACTTTTTCTTTCCTGAGCTAGAAGGCCTGTTCACAGGCACACTTCTTTTGAGGTACTTGCACTCCATTGTCACAGATTTTTAAAAATCTACTCCTAGCTAATTCCTTGGAATATTGTAGAAGAAGGTTGACAATTACCTTCACCTTGACACAGGTCCCAAAGTCCCCTCAAGCGGAGACAAGCTTATTTTTAGATGAATTTTCCTTGGGAAATCTTTTATGTTTTTATCAATAATCCCTGCCTAATGTTTGAGACCAATATTTATAACCCTGCCTAAGAGCTTGGGAATAAATGGATTTTAATAAAGAAAAGCTGTTTTATAGAACTTGGCAAATGAGAAAGGGCAGGGAAAGAAACCAATAAACTGAGAAGCACAGCCACCAGGGTAGAAGGGCCACGGAGACACGTCCACAGCCACCAGGCAGATGGAGCCACCAAGATGGAACAGAATGGAGCAGACAGCTGCACCTGTACAGGACTGACTCCACCCAGAAGTCATGAGGCAGCCTCCTCCTCCTCTTCCTCCTCCTCCTCTACCTCCTCCTCCTCCTCCTGCTTCTTCCTCCTCCTCTTCCTCCCTCCTTCCTCCTTGCATCCAGTGACAACCGCAGTGGTGGTTAGTAGCATGTCTGATGCACCCTTCGTAATGTTAGAAGCCCCTGTGTTCAAGGCCATCTCTTGGGCTTATTCTGAGTATCTGGTGGGCCCTGCTCTGTAATCAAGGAGACTGCTCCCCTCCCTTCCCAATCCCTTCACCCTCTTTTACTTCCCAACTCCTATCAGGTGGTTAGTTTTAGTTTGAAAGCTAATGAAATGTATGTTATCCTGTAAACCTAATTTAGCCCTCCTGGGTTCCTGTGAATGGTATGCCGAGACCAAATGGTTAGCCTTCCCCTGAACCTTCTGAGAGGCCATATTCCCAGTATGAAGGTCAAGAGGAATTTTTTTGTTTCTTTCTTTTTGTTGTTGTTGTTTATACTGCATTATTTCTCTGAACTCATACTACTTTTTTGTATCTGTGTGTTTGTACCAAGAGCTCCTATTTCTCACAACTTATAGTTCCTCTTCTTTTGTCCTTTTTGATAGATGTCTTAGTCTGTTCAGGTGCTATAATGAAATACCTTGAACTAGGTAGCTTATAATGACAGAAATTTATTTTTCACAGTTCTGTGGGCCAGGAAGTCCAAGATCAAGGTGCTGGCATCTGTTCCATGAGGGCTGGTTCCTTGCCACCCTCTCACTGTATTGCCATTGGAAGGACACTGATCCCTGCCCTTATGACCTCATCATCTCCCCACAGCTCTGTATCCTAGCTCCACCACTCAAGAGCCAGGCATTACAGGGGACACAGTCAATTTAGAACACATAAGGTACAAGCAGCCTCCCACAGTTCAAGGTCACCACCAAGGTTGTGCTTCTCTCACAAACAGGTAAAACCATTAGTTGTTGTCCACTCTGGAAAGGTCCTGCTGGCCCCTAGCATCTCTCACGGCAGCAGGCCTGGCCTGTGCTCTTTGCTGCATGCCCACCATGGAGGACTCCTTTTCCTCCATTCCTGGGCAGGACACTGTCCCACTATACCCAGCTGCTGACCAGGTGCCCAGCACGGGGGGGCCTCATCCTTAATGCTGCTGATGGCCACCCAGATCCTCTGACTTGGCTTCACCTCATGGGACATCTTGGCTGATGTTCAAGTGGCATATTCTGGACTTGGAAGTCAGTATTCTCAGTGGCCCTGTGTCTTTGCTCTGAAAATATCTCTCCTTGTGAAGGGAGGCTCAGCAGTGGTGACTGACTTCCACTACGCCAGCTGACTTTCTTTCTCCACCATTGTAGAGCAAATCCAAGATCTGCGGCTCCTCCTAAAAGCAGTAGAGCCCTAGGCTTTCCTGTCACCTGCTTAGCTCTGTGATCCTACCTTGGAACTAACCAGGTAACCAGGATGTTGAAGTAGGAAGAGTTTTGAGCCTAAAAGTGAGAGTAAAATGCACTTGATCTTTCCACGGTGAAGTGCCATACTCAAAGACTGACCCCTCTTGCCAGTGAGGATAGGACCCTCATGCCAGCCTGCATGGGCAGTCACCCTCTCTTGTGAGCAGGCCCAAGGCTACAGGATTTGTACTACATTCTAGCCGCTTCCACCTTGGAGGCCAGTGGGGCAAATGTTCTCCACTGTTCTCACCCAGGCCTCTGAACCTGCCTTCTTGTCCCCTGTGCTTTATGCAGATGGATATGACTGGGAAAGCATATGGTTTACTGATATCTTCATTCCTCTTCAGACCTTTGTGCCTGTTTGAGACCCTTCTGTCAGGGCAGACTCAGTGGGCTGGTGGGAGCAATGCCCCTCTGCTTCTGGAACCCCAGAACTTTCTTAGCTCCACAGTCTTGGGCCTACATCCTGAGGAGTGCAATCCAACCCTACGCCATCCCAGGCCACGATGATCTGCCAGTGCCTGGGCTAGACTGTTCCTTCCTCAAGGCCTGGCCAGAGCAAAGGAAGAGGAACTTAAAGTGCAGGAGCAGTCTGCCCTAGATGGAGGTCACAGACACCATGTGGGGCAGCTGAGGTGAAGGCCTGTGGCCCATGACAAACCAGAGTCTTCTCAAGAGTGACCTACAGAAAAGAAACAGACAGTTTTCCAGTGGATCGCTCTTCACTTCCCTTGGATTGAGGACAACGTACCTGTGTGAACCTCCAGATTGCATCCCTGCTACTAAGCCCATTGCTCTGGCCCTTGAGAGTCCACATCAGCATAAGTAAAGAAGAAACACACATTGCTGAAGGCATCACTAGGACTCCAAGCTGTAACATGAAGGGTGCCTCGCAGCTCCTTGTGAGAGATGGAGAGCCCAGGGGTTTCAGCACAGTCTGAGCTCCCACACTTAGCCTCACAAGGCACAGAAGGTCTGGGAACAGCATCTACCTTATCTGAAGATCCAGCCTGAGAGCTTTCTCAGCAGCTTTTGTCTGGTTCTACTTTACATCCCATGGCCAGTGCTGCTCTGGACCTGCTCTCCACACGTGGCATTCTGTCAAAGCATCCATGGCACTGGATGCCCATGGGCTCATCTTGGGCTTGGGCCAAACTCTCTGTACCCGCATGGAGCTCAGGCATCTGGACAGAAGACGTGACCCTCAAAGGGCACAGAGGGCAGGGCTCGGTGCTCGGTCTACCTTCAAAGCCTCCACAAAACAGACAGTTCAGATCCAAGATCAGCTATGACCTATTATGCGGCTGTAGGGCAATGGTGCCCACTCCACGGGCCCCCAGGGACCTGGCATGATGAGATGCTGCTTATGAGGAGCTCTTCAGGCTGGCCAGATGGCAGCAGTCCTGTCCTTCCCATAGTCACCCCTGGAGGCTTCCACCCGCCTGGCTGTCTATCTACACCAGGAGACAGGCAGCCCATGAGTGCCAGGCAAATGTGTTACCAAGTGGGCAGACTTCAGTTCCTGGACTCCCATGGTTGAACGGCAGATGTGGAACCATGTCCCACAGTGGATTTTTCTAAAACTGTAAGGTCAGAACAATTATTCTGGGACAGAGAAGGAACTGTTACAAGAATTGGACCACATTGGGGCATGTGGAGAGAAGCAAGGCAGACTCTGTGAGCCCAAGGGGAACCGTTAGAGCCTGCTCCTAAATGCCAGTGGGCATGGGGACAGAGGGGCCCCTATGGAACTGGGGTGCTGAGGTAGGCACAGGGCATGAGGCTGAGGAGAGAGTGCCTCGTGACACTTCCGCCTGCCCACTATTTGGAGTCCCTATGGTCAGGTTCCGCTGTGTAAACAGAACCAAAAATAGCAGTGGCTGAAACCAGACAGAGAACTTTCTTCCAGGCACAGGAAGTGTGGAGGTTGCACCATGGCAAGCACGAAGCTCCAGCGACTTCAAGACAGGAACACGCTGTCTCTGCACCCCACCCTCCCAGCTCATGACCCCCCTACCCAGCCCTCCCAGAGTGGCTGCTGGAGCTCCAGCCCTCACATCTGCTGATTACCTAGTTTGGAGAGAAGTTCACAGAAGCTGTTGGGTAACACTTCTGCTTCCACAGTATTATCTGTAACTTAGTTGCCAACCTGTGCCAGTAGCAAGGGCTGGGAAATATGTCTAAAACTCAGGTGACTGTGTGCCCACTTAATATTTGAGAGGACTATGCCTAAAGAGAAAAGGAGAAATAAAGGGCATGCTCTGCAGATAAGTTTCTGCCATAATTATTTCCCTGTTTTCTATCTGTGAGCTTTTCCTGGGAGGGTGGTGGCCTGCCCAGGACCATAGGGAGGGAGGAAGCACTGCAGCTACAGCCAAGTCAGAGTGAGGAGCAGCTCGTGGGCAGGGCTGGCATTGCTGGGCAGAGCCACCCTGGGCCAGGCAGGGGCAGGCACCAACCCTGGCCAGCCGCCCATCCCTTCCGTGCCCAAGCACGGACATGGCCTATCTTAAAATTCCATAAAAACAGAGATTGTGAAATTCTGTGCTGAGCCACAAGTTCCCATCCCTGGGTCACTCACAAAGCACCCCGGTGCCACCTCTGGGAACAAGGGCACAGCGCCTTGGCTGTCCCTTTCAGGAGCAAGACGCAGGTGCCCCGGGCTGCTCAGCAGACTTGGAGACCATTCCTTCCAGGATCTTTCTCTTGCTTTTCCATTTTCCAACTTAGAAAGTTTTAAGTTTATCATTTTTTATTTTATGAAAGAATAAAACATATTTTCCCATCCAAATAAGAGACTTAACAGTAGTGATGACACTATGTGTCGTTATCTTCAAAGTACAAGACGTAACCAAAAAGATTCTTAGAGAAAACAGATAATTCTTGGAGAATAGACACAAGCTGATAATAACACCAACTCTTTTTTCACTGAACTGAGATAAACTTTTAGTAGAAGTGAAACAAATTAGCATATATATTGAAATCTTTTTAAAACAACAGAATATGTAATTTGGGAGAGTATTTAACGTCTTCCTAGTAGCTATATAGACACACAGTTTTCCATGTAATATAAACCATGATATATTGGAGCCTGTGAGTCTGACTTATTTCACTGAACACTACATTCTCAGGTTGCATCCATTTACCTAGGAATGCCTGAAGTTTGTTTTTCTTTATGACAGCATAGTACGCAGTTGTGTCTAAGTACGTTTTCTTTATCTAATCATCTGTTGATAGACATACACACTGTTTCTAAGATCTACCTATTATGAATTGTGCTGCTGTAAACATGAGTGTGCATGTATCACTGTAGCATAATGATGTTTAACTCTTTTAGGAAGTTGGTTGGGAAGGGAAGAGCTGGGTCACATGGAATTTCTACCTTGAGTTTTCTGAGGAACCTCCACATGGATTTCTGTAGTCGTTGTACTAGCTTACATTCCTACCAACAGTGTAGTAGACTTCTTTTTCCCCTACATCTTTGCCAGAATTTATTATTTTTAGATTTTTTTTTTTGATGATAGCTCTTCTTTCTGAGCTAAGATGATGTCTCAGTGCACTTTTAGTTGCATTTTTCTGATATCCAGTGCCAACAAACCCTTTTTCATGTATTTGTTGACCATTTGTACTTCTTCTGAGAAATGTCTATCCACTTTGGTTGTCCATTTTTTTGTGTGAGTCTTTTATCTGGGGGAGTCTAATATTTTTTAGTTCTTTATATATTCTTGAGATTAGTCCTTGGACTGCGGAATATCTGGAAAAATATTTTCCCATTCTATATTCCCTCTGTTGTTTATTTCCCTTGCTGTGAGGAAGATTTTTGATTTTCCGTGATCCCATTTGTTGACTTTGGAGGTTCTTTCTTATGCCATAGGGGTTTTGTTCATAAAGTCCTTGCTTCCTGCTATGTCCTCCAGAGTTGCACTTATTTTATCTTCCAGAAGATTATGCTTTTACTTATCATTTAGATCTTTGATCCTTTTTTATTTTAATTTAGTAGATGGTGAGATATATGGGCCTAGGCTTTGGCATGTGGATTTAACATTTTTCCCAACACCTCTTGCTACAGAAGCTAACTTTC
Source organism: Myocastor coypus (assembly GCA_004027025.1). Taxonomy (NCBI): domain Eukaryota; kingdom Metazoa; phylum Chordata; class Mammalia; order Rodentia; family Myocastoridae; genus Myocastor; species Myocastor coypus. The sequence continues at coordinate 53,575 of PVJA010000734.1, forward strand.
CTCCCCTGAATGCTTTTGTCTCCTTTGTCAAGGATCAAATAGCTCTATGTGCCTGGGGTTGTTTCTGCTTCTATTCTGGCTCATTGATCTACATCCATGTTTTTGTGGCTCTATTATGCTGTTTTAGTAGTATTATTATTTTGTGAAAGTGCTAGATATTGTTTGGGTTAGCTTTATTAGGTCACATCTGTGAATGGTACCATGCTGTTTTAAGCACTACAGCTTTATAATATAACTTCAAATCTAGGTATATGATGCCACTTACTTTACTTTCATAACCCACAATTACTTTTGCTATTCTAGGTCTCTTCTGATTCCACATAGAGTTTAGGATTGTTTTCTCTAGCTCTGTGGGAAATGGCATTTTAATTTTGATTGGGACTGTGATAAATCTGTATATCAACTTTGGTATCAGGGATGGAACTCAGGACCTCACACTTGCCAGGCTTATGCCACTGAGCTGTCTTCCCAACCTTCTATATCAATTTTGGAAGCAAGTTATTTGCATTATGTTGTGTAGTGCTTGATACATTGTTTAAAGGTTTAATTAAGTGATTTAGCAGAGAGCCAGGGTTCTTACTTGGTAAACAGCCTCATCCTGTACAAGAGGTGGGCATGGACATTGTGTGAGTGCTGCACCTCTGTCCCAGGGTAGCCTGTTTATGATGATGTAAGGAGGGGAGAGAGGCTGGCTAGAAGCTGCAGCTGCTGCCCCTCCCTTTGCTCTTTGCTATTTTCTGCCACCAGGAATGGCTGCTCTTTGCCATGTGTTACTCTGCCTTGGAGCCAGCCAAGTATGGACTAAAACCGCCACCATCTGTGACCTAAATAAACCTTTCTTTCCTTAATTTTGGGTGTCAGATATTTTGTCCCCAGCAACAAGTGAAAAGTAGCTGAGATGTGTCAGTTCTGCCTTTCCTTCATGATTTATTTTTCTCAGCCCGAAGCAATTTTTTCTGTAGAGGTCTTTCACCTCCTTAGTTAGGTTAATACTTAAGTATTTAATTTTTTGATTCTATCATGGGTGCTGTTGTTTTCCAAATTGCTCTTTCATTGAGTCCATTAGTGTGTAAGAATGCTATTGATTTTTGGGTATTTGTTTTGTGTCTTGCTTCTGATTTTTTTTTTTTAATACTTCTGAATTTTGTCATCAGTTCTTGGAGTCTTTTGGTGGATGTTAAGTAAAAGATTTGGTTATCTGCATGTAATAATATTTTTACTTCTTCCTTTCCTGTATGGATCCCTTTTATTTCCTTCTCTTGCCTGATTGCTCTGCCTAATGTTTTGAGGATAGTATTGAATAGGAGTGGTGATAGTGGACAACCTGGTCTTACTCATTTTAAGGGAAAATGATCTATTGCTCACCATTCAATGTAATGGTGACAGTAAGTTGGTCATAAGTGGCTTTTACTATGTGGAGATATGCACCTTCTATATTTATTTTCTTCAGGGATTTTATCATGGATGGAGGTTGAAATTTGCCAAAAGCTTTTCCTACATTTATGGACATGATTATGTGATTTTTGTACTTGCTTCTGTTTATGTGATGAATTACACTTATTAATTTGCATGTGTTGAACCATCCTACATCCCTGTAATGAAGCCTATTTGGTCACGGTATGTGATCTTGTTGATGATTTGTTATATTCTGTTTGCAGATATCTTGTTAAAAATTTTTTGTATGTATGTTCATTACAGAAACTGGCCTATAGTTGTCTTTTTTTACTGCACCCTCATCTGATTTGGGTTGAGATAATGCTAGCTTCCAATGATGATTTGGAAGTACTCCTTTCCTCTCAATTTCATAAAAAGTTTGAGAAGTATTGGTGTTAGATCTTCTTTGGTGTTATTGTAGAATTCAGTTGTGAATCCATCAACTCCTGGGCCTTTCTTAGTGGGTATTTTTTAAAATTACTGCTTCAGATTCATTGCTTGTTCAAGATTTGTGCGTCTTTTGTTGTTATTTTTGCTAATTTGTTTTTGTCTTTTTGAGACAGGGTCTCACTATGCAGTTCAGGCTGACCTTGGGCTTATCTAAAACTCTCACAATACTCCTCCCTCAGCCACCACACCGGGCTGTTCAAGATTTGGAGACTTCTTAGCTCAGTTTGGAAAATGCATATGAATGGGCTGGGGAGCTAGCTCAGCGGCATGAGCAACTGCCTGGCAAGTGCTAGGTCCTGAGTTTAATCCTTGATACCAAGGAAAGAAAGAAACAAAGAAAGAAGAAAATGCACATGTATCTAGGAATCTCTCCGCTTCTTCTTCACTCTTTCTTTGGAAAGAGCCAATGAGACAAGTTCTAACAGGCAGTTTCTGCCATCAGAACCAAGTTGTCTGCCACAAGCATACCATTACATCCAAACAGGAATCTCACTGGCCTGATGTATCCCCTACCTTCTTCCATAGTGGTCCATCAAGGGACCCACACAAATACATAGGCTACAGAATGCTGAAACAGACCTGAGAAGGTCAAAGTGAGAAGAAATAGAGGTAGAAAAATAATGGAGCAGAGAAACACCTGCACAATGAAGTCTTTCTACATATTTGCATTTGGTTGCTTGACTGAGGCATACACGTGCCTGTGAGCTTCCCAGTGGCCAGTGCAGAGGGTGCTAGGGTCTGTGATGAGCAAGAGATGTCAATGAAGTGCATGAACCCACTGGGTGAATCCCCGCTGGCACAGCCTGGCTGGGTACATAGGATGAGTTCTCTTAGGGAGCCCCTGTTCCTGCCAGCCTGGAAGCAGAAGGCACTGAATGTGTGGTCGAGACCATGGAAGCTCAGGAAGGCTGCGCCAGCTCTTTCCAGGGTAACGAGTCACTTTGCCCACGGAAGTCTTGAATTTCTCTGTTATTAATTGGAATAACATCACTCTTACATGATACAAACCTAGAGATCTAGTGAGGCACACCTGTAATCTCAACACTCAAGGGGCTCAGCCAGGAGGATCACGTGAGTTCAAGGCCAGGCTAAACTACATAGTGAGACCCTACTGCAAAATACAAACAGACAAGCAAAAACAAGTAAACAAAAACAAACCACCTAGGTATCTTTTGGTTCTAAATAATAGAACCAAAGCCAAACAAAGTCAGCCAGGATGAACAGCAAAGCATAGTACAGACTGGCTTTGTCAGGCAGGTGGACATGGGATCTGAGCCATTCCCTGGGTGCTCATGTCTTCTCCAGTCCCATCCCTGCTGGGCTTTGCTCACACTTGGCTCCATTATCCAGCAGCTTTACACTCCAGCAGCAGTGTGCGCTCACCTGGATGACCAGTTAGTCACTTACTCAGGAGGACAGGTGTTCTAGAGGGGCAGCCTCAGCCAGAGGCCCAGGCCCCACAGAGTAATGAAGAGATGTGTTCCCCAGACCTGACGTCTGCCCAGGGTGGATGTGAATTCTTGCACATGCAGGACATGGGTTGTGTTTCTCAGGTCAAGCCATGTCCCAGCCCTATGGTGTACACATTCATAGATCTGCATGGCCCTGGCCACCTCAAGGACCCACGGACCTAATCATGAGGTTCTGAAGAGAATAATCCCCCTCCAGGTGTGTTTACATCCACACCTAATTTGAGCAGTTCTGTGGGTGAGATTTGGAGTAGGTCCGTGACTGTGAGGTTGAGACCTTCCTTCACTGACACACAGAGAAGATCATCCGGTAACATTTCATCTGCAGAATAAAAGAAGCTCCCAGCCACGTTTACCAGAAGGACAAGGAAATCATAAGGATCCAGGCCGCCAACTGCTCCTTCATCTCTGCACAGCACACAGTGGAGGTGTCCTCGGGCTTCCTGATGGCACCATTCAGCCATCTCCCTCTTGCTGCCTTCCCTGGCCAGCTGACTGGACATCTAACACTTACCCTAGAGAGGAAACTTCCACCATAACAGTGAAGGGCAGATTGTGAGTGAGAGCAGGGCTCCGGTTCTGAGAGTATCACCCCATCTAGCACCTCCTATCACTCAACTTCTCTTCAGTTCACAGGAAGGCAAACTTCTTGACAACCTGGGAGCAAACTCCATACCACTGACCCATCTGCAATGTCACACAGACTCCAGCAGTCACAGCTGGTCCTCGTGGGAGGTGGTCAGTCAGCAGGAAGTCCTGAGTGTCCACAGACACTGTTGTCGACAAGCTGTGTAGCTGGAGATATCTTCCTGGCTCGAGGTCTCAGGACCAGGTAGCCTGGGTCTGCATTGTGGACAGTCTCATTCCAATCATGGGCTGGAACAGTGGGTTCTGAGGAAACTGCTGCCTGTGCTATAAGGCCTTTAAAAGTAAGGAAGATTCCTACTTCCCAGAGCCTGGAAGGTGAGGGTCCTCTGAAGCTACTGTCCTCAGCCAGACACCTCCCTTGTGCTCCAGCTAGGACATGCTCCTCAAAGAAGCTTCAGGTGAGGACCAGACGCTGCTTCTGCTCTTGGTCATTTACACTGCAAACCTGACCTGCCTTTTCTTGCCCCTGGAGGCAGCACCCCAGCTCAGAGAGGCATGGGGTGCTTGTCTCTGGCCACTGTGTGACCATCCTAGTTCTGTCACCCTAGATAGGCTGTCTGTCCCCTCACCCCATGGTGGGCCCCCTCAGCAGTGCCCTGGGCATGTGGGTGGGATGTGGAGGAGAGATCTTCACGTGCAGCAGTACATTCTGTCCCCCAAGGGCATAGGCAGTGGTTGTCACACTGCCATGCTCAGAGCAGTTTCACATTTGATGAACTACAATGTCCACAGAGGGTTACATCAAACTGCAGGTCCTCAACTCCTATGGGCATTGTCCCCATGTCCCAGGAGCTGTGTTTGTGCATGAGCCCCCAGGATTCCTTTCCCCACATGGTTGATACTGCGACTTAGCACCAGAGGCCCAGGACTATCTGGGGACCCATAAGGCTACCCTAGAGGTCCCCAAAGAGCACAGCAGGCCTTTCTTGGCTAAGCAAAGACCAGGGAAAGTCCTTTTACTCTGTCTAAACATCTTCCAGTTCCCCAGCAGACACGGAGCTACCTATCAACAGAGCTTTGCAGGCTACAGAGGGGCCAAGGACCCCAGGACCGAAACAAGCAGTGGCCAGTCTGTGCTCTGCATGAGAGTGACACTGGGTGAGCTCCATGGGCATCCTGAGGTTTGGTCAAGTGACATTCACATCCGTAGTAGTACCTATATAAGAAGGAGGCTCCACTTTTTTTTTGGCCACTCATATCATAAGTTACAAGTGAGCTTCCTACAGTGCTCACCACCCTCCCATTAGCCTTGTATTTTTAATGTAATCTATATCCAAGTCCCCTATGAGAACACCTGGCACTGCCATCCTCACCTCTACTTTTATAATGATAGGGCCGGGCGTGGTGGTGCATGCCTGTAATCCCAGCACTTGGGAGGCTGAGGCAGGAGGATTGGTGCAAGTTTGAGACCAGCCTGGGCCACAAAAGTGAGCCCAAGGCCAGCCTGAACTGCATAGTGAGACCCTGTCTCAAAAAGACAAAAAAAAAAAAAACTTTTATAATGTTTACCTGAGCTTCAAGTCACATGGTGAAAGAAAGAAAAAACGACACGTGGTGACAAACTGTAGCCAGCAAGTGGAGAGAAGTTGCCTTCTTCCCAGCGTGCAGTGCCTCCTAGGACTTTTTTCAGATCTAATGTCTGCATTCTTCATCACTTATGGCCAGGTATTTGGGGTGTCCAGTGAAAACAAAGACCCCCAAATAACACCAAAGGGAAGCTGTGTTAGGGGCCTAAGGTAGCTAGGTCAGCCCAAGACCCTGTAGTGATACCATAGCCAAGCCATAGCCGGAAGTAGAAGTACCAGGCCAAAGGCCAACCCTGTGCATCCTGGGCTGTGGTTTGGGGTCACCACTTCTCTGGTTGGTCCTGACTTGGAAACGGGTATGCAAAGGTCAAAACCTCAGGCAGTTGGCATCTCTAACCCAGCCCAGATCTTCCTTCTCACAAGGGTGCAAGTGGTGACCACAGAAGACGAACTCAGTCCACCATGTCAGTATACGCTTGGAGGAAAACTCAGGGGTCTCAGGGCTTGGCTGGAGACCCCATCTAAGGGGCATATGGATGCCAAGGGTCTCTAAGGAGCAGTGCAACCTGGAGAGCTGCAGGATGTCCTCTGGTGCCCAAGGCCGGAGCTCAGTAAGGATTCCCGTCCACATCCTAGCAGCTCCCACTGCAGCTCCACCTTGGTGAAAACAACCATTAGATCCGTCCTACCCACATCCTGTGGGACCCCAGGTCCCCAGAGCACCATGAAGGTCTGTCCTGCCCAGGTCCCTGCCCCTCCCAGAGTTCCCTGGGTGGGGCTGATACCTCTAGCTGCCCTGGGTCCCTGTCCAGACTCCATCCCTCATTGTGTGGGTTCCAGCCTTGCTTTTAATAGCACTCACACCATTACCAGAAGGAGGAAATGGATCCACTTAGGCTGTGCGGCTAAGAATTCCATTAATGTTCTAAGAATTCCATTAATGTTCACTCTGACCTTTGCTAATTCCAGTGTCATTAGCAATGCATACGTTTCAAAATCTCCTTAATGCCAAAAAGCAGTAATGGGTGTCTGCTATGCTTGCTTAATGAGCCATAAAATGAACCAGCGATGATTTGTTTCTTGCTGTCAGCCCCCTGGTTAAGTAATGGGCAGGACAGCAGAGAAAGACCAGCCTCTCCCCACCAGGCCACAGCTCCAGGCATTGGCTCTTCTAATCACAATTGATTAAAAGGAAAAATATTTATGTGTGCACACCTCACTGTCCATTATCTCAAGAATTTTTTCTCAGTAATTAGTTTCTCCATTATAATTTTGGGGAATGTTAGTATCATTGATCTTTGTTTCTTTAATTATGACAGTCCAGAGTAGGAGGCTCAGCCCAGGCTGCGGGCTCTGCTCACCTCTCCCACTCCTGCTCTCAGCCTCCTCCCAGACTGATCTTACCTGTGCTGCTGCTGCCCCAACACCCACTCTCACCTGGGTCTCACCTGGGTCTCACCTGGGTCTCACCTGGGTCTCACAGGGATCCTACCTGGATCCCACCTGGATCCTACAACCTGAATATTCATGATAGATCTTGGCCCTCTTCTGCTAACAAAGCTATAAACTTTGGATCAGTTTGATCCACACACCCCCAGTTCTTACATTATTTTTTTTTTACATTGCTCATGTCTGCAACCATGTTTGCAAGTTGTGATAAAACATGGTGATTGCAAGTACTGAGCACCACTGAAGAGAAGGGTAGGGATCTTCACTGAAGGAGCAGTCTGTCCAACCTTAGTAACAGTGAGTGACAAGTTCTGACTTATTGAGTGCAGTCGGTCATGAACTATAGTTGAGAGAATGGGTTTTGAAGTATGCCCTGAAGCACGGATCATGGACAACACATTTCATTGCAGTTGTGTGATCTTATCACTTCAGAGTCCAGCTTTGTAAGAAATGGCATCTTGGAAGATGAAATCTAGGTCTCTGGTTATGATCTCTTTGAGGCAAAGCTTCAGAGTTCTCAGTGGAAATCACCCAGTTCTCAAGTCAAAAAAAAAAAGTACACCCGTCAAGATCCAACAGCTAGAGGATGTTGGCTGTGTCTTTTGACCTGATGGAATTATGCAAGCTAAGTTTGTACCTAGGAACACTACCGTGAACTCTGAATATTGTGAGGACTTATTATTTAAGAAATGATGTATGAAGAAAATGGAATAAGAAATAAGAAATAAGAAAATGGAATAAGAAACAGCTTCCACTGTTACAACACTCTATGTCACACATCCCTTCCGGTATATCAACTTCTGTCAAATCACTACATTCTGGTGGGTCTTCATCCTCCTCCCTGGCCTCATCTGGCACTGGGTGATTTCTCACAACTTATAATCAGTATTCTTTCCTCAAGATCTAAGTCATTCTGAAAACTCTTTTCAAATAACCATATCACATTCTGATACTTTCTTCCTAAGTCATAATTCACCTTCTCATTCCTCAAATGCTGATCACACACACACCAATAATTTTGTAATACCACAGATATCTTCAGGGCTGGAGATTTTTTTTTTTTTTTTTTTTGTGCTTGTTTTCTCATGTGATCAATCTTTTCGCCTTGTGGATGAGAATAAACAACATTTTTGGTCTTTATTTTCAAAGAGTGGACAGATTTCAAGGCCTCAATCTACATTAGGTGAAACCTTTGTAGGCTTCCTCAGCAAGGGGCAGAAGAAGTCAGGACAGGAGGAAGCCAGTGCTCAGGGCTCACTAGGTTCTGGACAGGACCTCTGGGCTATAACTCTTTCATCTCATCACCTCCCCAGTTACCCTCTGCCCAGCCCATCTCTGGGAGCATGTCTTGATTTCTGACACCGTGGACTCCTCTTGTCTGCTGTGGGATTTCCTAAACATGAAACTCACTGTGTCTGGCTTCTTTCCACTCACTAAACTGCCCCAGGAGGGACTTCAAGCTTCTATCTGGCCATCACTCGCCAAATCCTGAGTCCAGGCGCTCATGTGTTCCCCCTGTTCTCCTGGCTCATTGGGAGGAAACCATAGGTCAGGAGAGGTGGAAGCCCCTGGGCTCCCTTTCCTGTCTGGCTCTGACCTCGGTGAAATCCTGTCTCTGGGTGGGTGTTCTAAGTCCAAGGCATAGTCAATGATTTCTTTGATAATAGTATCTTGAGAAATGACTGTTCTATTTTCAAGTGATTTTATTTTATTTGATTGATTGATTGATTGATTGATTGATTGTATTTTAAGGAAGGGTCTACAGAAGGATCTTACAGGGTGTTCAGGGTCTCACTACTTGATTATGCTTGTGGTGATCCACCTGTTTACAGTCTCCCAAAAGCTGGTGCATGCCACAAGGTCCAGTCTTAATTGCTGTCTCAGCATGCCCCAGGGACAGGGACAGCACAGCAGGCCCCGGGATGGAACACCCTGGCCCTGCACCTACTTGCATGTGCTTTAATTTGCTGAGCTATTTGGCCAGCCCTTCAGGTGATTTTAAAGCAATTACATTCGCAGAGAATTTGAAGAATCTCTCCCAATTTTATACAGTACAGCAGACTTCTGCCCCCAGAAGAGAAGAAACAAAGGGCATTGCTCTGCAGTCACAAACAGGCCACAAGGTCCCAGGGGTTCTGCTTTGAACACAAAAGAGGCCTGTCAGGCATGGGCATGGACCAGAGGGATTCTAGGTGCTCTGGGATGTATAGGCTGCCTCACAAATATATTCAGTTGCAGGTTCCACACCAGACAAGGCAGTCAGGACAACCTGCAACTTGTCCTGGGCATGGGCCTTTGGCTTTGCTGGCTCTGAATTCCTTGCAGTAGAGCTATATCTAGAATGCTGAGGACTTTGGGGCCCAGGTTTCCAAGACAGCCTGGCACTGCTGGGTAGCCGGGTGCGCACTGGGACCTGATGTGATGAAGATCTTTCTCACCTCCCCCATGCCACCTGTGGTGGCCCAACGAGCAGATTGTGAGTCGGGCCCAGTAGTGCACCCAGAATGGCCCATCCAGGCCCTGTGTCACCTAGCTTTGTCACTGGATCAGGGAGGGCAAAATGGGAAGTTAGAAAATTGGGAGCCCAAGGGCTGTTGAGATAGCTCAAAGGACTAAGTGCCTGCTTAGACAAGCACAGAGACCAGGATTTGATCCCCAGCACCACATGCCACGTCAGCCCCTCCCTCAGGCACACTGAGCCCGTCACCAAGTCCAGATGTGGTGGTGCACACTTATAACCCCAGCACTGGGGAAGCTGAAAACAGGAGTCCAAGCTGCACGATGACACCCTGTACCAAATAAATAAAATTCTAAGAGGAGAAAAAAACACTAGAAAGCTTGAAAAATATACATTGACAGAATGACTCAGAGACTAGCTGGTGAGGCAGAGCTCACAGAAGCCAGGAACTGTATGGCCTTTCCCCAAGGACCTGGAGGGGCATTTGGGCACCATGCTCACCATGAGAGGCAGCGACCTCCCACGAGCTTCTTTCCTCTGGGGGGTTAGGGTGACCCACTGATGGGAGTCTGGTGAGGAGGTAATGAGTAGAAGCAACGCTGTGTGGGGAGTCAGATACTGAGGAAGCTCCAGACTTCACTGTGAACACAGCCCAGCTCAGCACCACCCAGCTCCCAGGGAGGAGCTGGTGGCCATGTTCACAGAAGCTCCTTTCTCTGGGTTTCAGGAAGCAGTGGTGCATATGCACGTACATGTGCACACATACTTGCACACACATGCCTAAGCACACACATGCACACATATCTGCATGTGAGTCCAAGGGCGCCTATATCCTTGCACCATGCACATGAGCATTTGAATACACACACACACACACACACACGTGTGTGTGTGTGTGTGTGTGTGTGTGTGTGTGTGCATGTGCACATGCTCATGTGCATATACATGGCTTGTGCCGATGCACCCATATGTGCCTGGCACACAGGGAATCCCCAAAAGCATCCCACATTCCTCAGCTGCCTCCCAGAGATGCATGCTCATTCCCTGTGATGGACAGCATCCAGCTCCTATGAGCAGGACAAGGACGCGCTCTGAGGGGCTGTGGCTGCCTGCACTTGGCAGTGGAGAAGCTGGGCACTAGCTGGCAGTGCTGCCTCCTTTCAGCTCCTCTGCAGGACACCTCTGTCTACCATGGCACTGTGGCCAGGTCTCCCTTCCTGCCCTCAGCCCTCCACTGCAGTGAGATCAGTACCTGTGGCTCTGGGGCCTTGCTCACCCAATTGTCAAGGGCAGCAGCCAGCCTGCTGTCCTCAGTTTATCCACATGGACTATCTAGTGATAAATCAGGGCATCATCAAGGTCCAGTTTCAGTCCAGGTAGTGGAGACTCAGAGCCGCATCGCTGAAGTCCTGGCCGCATTTTCCTGCATCCCGGGGTTTTCTGACAAAAAGCAGCATGTTAGTGCTTGAAATGGTCTCACCTTTTGCTATTTTTGCAGGAGGCCTGAACGCAATTGTTAAAAATAGAAATAATGAGGGAAGCAAGGCTTCTGACCTTGAGTCACAGGCCAGGACGGGCTCCCAGGTTCCTCCTGGGCTGGCGGTGATAAATGATCATCGCGCTGCATTTGTCCTTAGCTAATTTATCCTTGGCCTAGAGAAAAAGTTTCTGGCTTTTTTTTTTTTTAAACTGGAAAGATGCTTCAGGCCTAATAGCTTTGCCAGGTCTTCTGGGCACTGTGCCCTGCAAATTCTGCTGGGCAATGCTGTGGGCTGCTCCAAGGCCCCCACAACCCACAGAGCCTGCCTGCTGGCGGCTACCGTAGTGCTCAGCCCTCTGGACATGTGCGAGGCAGGCGGGACCTCTGGCTTCCTGCTCCCTGAACTGTACCATGCCCTAACTGGGATGCCTGCTTTCTTGGGAGGCCTGGGTGCACCCTTCCTGGTGTCCCAAGAAGGCACAGCAGTGTAGGACCAGAAGGGTGGACACATCCCAGCATCTGGCTGCTGCAGGTTCCAACTCCCCGAGGATGCAAGATGGGACCATGAGGGAAGAAGGGTGTGAGCACCTCCAAAGGCACTTTCCTGCCTGTAGGGCTCAGGGTGTTGCTCATATTACTCACCTGGTGTAACCCTGCTAGCTGCTGCTCTGAGCTCCCCAGGAGCAGCCAGCACCCTAGAGAGGCAAGAGTCCTCAGCGAGGCTGACGCCCACGGCCCTGGTGTCTGGAACAGGGCTGCTGAGGACCTTGGTTGAAGGCGTCACTTCAGGTGCTAACATGCAGCATGTCTGTCTTGAGCGGGTGTTCCAGAGTCAGGAAGACACAGACTGGACGGGGTTTTTGCAAGTTAATTTTGAAGAACACAAGTATAAGGAGGACCAGGCAGGAGGCAGCAGGTGAAGAGGGCAGCTCAGATCCAACCAGCCAGAAGCCCTGCTGTGTCAGCTTCCTAAAGATGGGCTGTTTAATTTCCATCCTCTGCCCCTGCTCCAGTGTGGAGCCGGATCAGCCTGCAGTGCTGCCCCACGCTTGCTTTCTGCCAGCCCCACCCTGTTTCCCAGCTGGGCGAGCTCCCAAGACTGGCACAGCAGTTCCTGTGGAAGGATGTGTGTGTAGCTGTGTGCACCTGTGCCCAGGAGCGTGTACAAGCTGGTGTATGCACAGCTATATGAGAACATACCTTCCTGCGTGTGTGCGCAGACGCCTTACTGCATATGCACACATGGAGCTTATAGGCCGCTTCTGCATGTGTGTATGATGCACGGCACGTGTACATGCCAGGCTCTGGCAAAAGTCAGATGTGATTGTTATAGCCACCGCCTAACCCATTCAGGACAGTCCTGCCCACGCCAACCTTCCTGGCCCTGGACTTCAAGCTCTGTTCCTATGGACTCCTGTCCCCAGTGAAGCCACAGCAACAGGAAGTGGCAACTGGGTGGTTCTCCTTGGTGGCATCTGGTTGGGACAAAAGGTCATTTCCATCAAACTGCCCTTTTGGCAGAGAGGGACCATGCCAAGGTGATGTGAGGCTTCTGGCCCAAGCTCATGAAGTGCCCAGAGGCTCCCATGCCCTCAGAGGTAAGCAGCCAGCCTGAGAAGCAACATAGGACATGCCAAGGCTCTCACCAAATGTCTGACTGTGGGCTGGGCCCAGGACCGACACAGGAGGATGTGGTCGGGTGAGGACAGCCTGCTGTGCTGAGGCCACCCTGGAGCAGGGAGAAACAAACCCATCAGTGAGAACTCAGAGATCCACAGAAGTCTGAGGGGGCTTTTGAAGAATGTGTAGAAGTTCTCCAGGAAGCGCAGATGGAGGCAAGGCTGGGCTATGGTCCAGTGTTTTATTTATTTATTTATTTATTTATTTATTTATTTATTTATTTATTATGTATTTAGTTGGTACAGGATCTCATTACATAGCTCAGACTCATGGTGGTCCTTCTGTTTTCAGCCTCTCCAGCACTGGGGTTACAGGCATGTGCCACCATGCCCAGACTCTGTGGCCAGCTCAGCCCATCCTGGGGGTGGGCTAAGGTCCAGTTTAAGCTCTATTCTCAAAAAGAAAAAGGCAAACTACATTGTCTGGTCCCCAGAGCCCTGTGTGGTCATACCAGGGTCTTCTCGGGCTCCTGCTATACCCTCTTTTCCAGATCCTTCCAGTAGAGTATTTCAGCAAGTGTGGCTTTTATGGTTTTTCAGTATCTAATAGTCAGAAGCAAACCACATTATAGGATTACTGCAATCCAGTATTTTAAAGTTTTCATACCAAGCCAGTGGCCCCTCCAAGAGTAGGTCTACTTAGGGATGCTGACCCAGAACTGTCCACGCTGGAGTGGGGACAACTACACTGCAGGGTCAGCAATGCTGCCTGCCATGGCGAAGGACATATCATCAGAGAGGGAGGGGGGTCAGAAAGGTGCTGGGGAACAAAGACTCATCCACCACCACCCACAGCCCAAGGAGGCCCTAGGGGTACCCTCAAACTATCTTCTGGTCCTGTGCCTGTGTATGGGTGTCCCCTCCCCTAAGTCCTGGCTCAAGGGACACCCCTGAACTTCATATAGTCACCAGATAGGGACCAGTCTGGCCCAGATATGGATGCTTCTCAAATATAACTCAGTCTTTGTTCTTGATACTAACCACCCTTAGGGCCCAGGGGGTTCCATGGAGCCTCCCACTATCCTGTCCCACTGTGTGGAAAGAGCTAAAAAAGAGGGGCACAGAGCAAGACTGGCAGAGCCTGGGTGCAGCTCTTGGACCTGAGGTCTAAGCACAGATCTAGCATCCTGCTAGACCCAGTCTGACCTGGGCTGGTCCAGATTTCCACAAAGCAATTTATAAATTCTGAACCACACTGCATGTATGGGTCCCACTATAATATAGGCAGTTGGCTTGAAGAAAAAAAAAAAAAAAAAACAGTATAAAATGAAACCTGATTTTTAAATCTATACTTACAAAATTAAAAAACAAAACATATCTCAGTCTAACATTGTGCTGCACACCTATCAACCAGCTACTCAGAGATGTTGAGGCAGTAAGTTTTATACTAAAACTCAGGAGTTTGAGGCCATCCTAGGAAATATAGTAAGGTCTCAAAAACAAAACAAGGGGCTAGGGAGGTAGCTCAGTAGCCTAAGAGCCCATTTGGCAAACACAAAGACATAAGTTTAACCCCAGTACCACATGCTGTGCTGGCCACCAAAACTGGGTGTAGTGGCAGAGTCCTGCAATCCCAGCACTGGGGAGGCTGAGGCAGAAGGATCACTGCAAGTCTGAACTGTATAGTGAGATCTTCTGCCAAACAAATAAATAATTTTTAAAAAAAGTTAAAAACTGTCTCTCTAGGGGCCTGGCAGGATGGCTCAGTGGTCTAAAGCGCCTGCTTAGGAAAGCTTGGGTGGCTTCAGGGACCGTGGTTCGATCCCCGGCACCACATGCTGTGCCAGCCCTGCCCTCAGGGCATGCTGAGCCAGCCATAAAAATAAATAAATAAACAAACAAAAGTTCTGAAACAAGAAAAAAATAAATTAAAAAAAACCCTGTCTCTCCAAAAAGAAGCCTCAGATTCAACCCAGCAACCAGGCCCCACATTTAAGTGAAACCACCCTGAGCCCACCAGAACCTCATTTGACCCAGCAGCAAGGCCCGGCATGTGAGTGTAACTTCATCCATCAGACAGGCCCAGTGTGGAAAACTGTGGCAGAACTCCCTGCAGAGAGACTAGAGACAAGACTTACCCAGCTGATCCAGGAGCAAAACATTTGCCCAAGTGGCACAGCAGGTTCCTCTCCAAGGGCTGCAGCAGGAAGAAGTGGAGCTCAGCAGCCAGGCCCAAGCCACACCTACCTGGATGAATGTGAACTTGGTAGATCCAGATCCGGTGCTAAGGTAAGAACTCTACCAAAGCTCTACACCAAAGGTCAGAAGGCAGGGCTATACAAAATGACAAAGAGAACGAGCAAAATGCGTTCTCAGGCCCTGAGCCCACCCAGAACAAATACAACAGACAACAGCATGGAAGAAATTGGAACTCACACACCTAAAACCTCTGAAATAATAGCATCTGAAGTAAAGAAACAACTGCAGAAAGGTATAGAGGAAATCAGATCAGAAGTAATTTCTGAAGTAAAAAAGAAATTATAGCTATAATGAAAGAAGCACTAAGTGCCTCTAAAGAAGAAACTGATTAAAAAAAAGTCAAAGAGAATAGAAAACTGATGGAATCCTTGATTGAGCAATATAGGATAGTAATAGAATGCATGAAGCAAATTCAAAGTGCTAGACAGGAACTTAAAACCTCAATCACAAGCTGGAAAAACCATTTCAATGGAAGTGAAAGTAGACTTTTGGACTTTAAATACATGATTGCAACTAGTGAAGAGGTAAGAAAAAGTCTCCTAAAGATAACTAGGATGCAGGAAAAAATGATTCAACATCTGCAAGACAATGCAAAGATGAACAATGTAAGACTAATAGGCATCAATAAGAAAGAATGAGTCTGTACAAATGATATAAAAAGAATATGAGATGAAGTAACAGCAGAAAACTTCCCAAACATGGTGGAACAATGTGACATTCTGGTAACCAAAGCATATAGAACTCCAAATAACATCAACCCAATTAAAGTCACACCTAGACATATAATAATCAAGGTCCCTGAAATTCAGCACAGGAACAGTATACTAACAGCCACTAGAGAAAAGAAACAGATCACATTTAATGGAAAACTCATCAGAATAATGGCAGATTTCTCTTTACAAACCATCAAGTCAAGAAGAGCATGGAGCAAACTACTTCAAGTCTTGCAAGAAAACAAATGCCAGCCCAAACTGATATATGCCCTATAAAACTCTCTTTCAAGTATAATGGAGAAGTGAAATACTTCATGTCAAAGCCAACACTACACCTTTTACTAAAAGATATTCTAGAGAGGGATCAAAATGACCACAACCCCATGAAGGAGAATGGAAAAAACAAAAAAAAAAAAAAAAACAAATAGGGCAAACAATTAAATACAGGAGAAAAAGAGGTATACAAACGCAGTCTTTCAACTATTCTTTTGTATACAGCAGCAGAATATGTCCATCAGTATATTCTACAAATAGACTTCTCCTGCACCTTATGGATCATGATTCTGTCTGGGTCTACAGGGTAGATATCAAGGAAATAGCAGTAGTTCAGTCCCGCAAGTGACACCTGGACACCAGTAAGCGTCACGGACACTGTCCATGTCCACAATATACTAGAACATTGTGCAATATCCTATCCCCAAACTGTCAGAAGTTCTGGTCATATATTTGCCATTCCACATTTATGGTGTGTTTTATTCTTAGCAATTCTTTAGTACCATGGAAACTTTTTTTTAGTTGATATTTTTGTATATATTCACCTACTCAAATACTATGTGAGTACTCTGAGTTGATTACAGGTTTGTACATGTGATACACAATATTTTGGCCTCTAGGTTGGATCCACAATTTGATTTGAATTTTGGAATATTCTTTTTAAATATTTAATTTCATTTTAATTAATTAATATTTAACTAATTTTCTGAATATTATTTTAATTATAATTTTTGTTTTATGATTCATACTGTATCTTTGACTTACAATCTACTTATAAGAAATGATATGTTATTTTCTCCTAGTATTCGAACTTTAAAAAGAAAAAAAAAATATATATATATACACAAGAGAGTTAGGACAGATATACAGCTACTTTCTCTTAGCTCATTGAGAATAAAAGTTTGTTGGGTGATCAAGGGCAAGTCAAAGCAAGACTTGTATAACAAAACATTCATTTTTTTTGACTTGCCCTTGATCACCCAGCAAAAAAAAAAAAAAGGCTTAATTAGAATGCATGAAACACAAGCCGGGCGTGGTGGCGCATGCCTGTAATCCCAGCACTCGGGAGGCTGAGGCAGAAGGATCGTTGCGAGTTCGACACCAGCCTGGGCTACAAAATGAGTTCAAGGTCAGCCTGAAATGCATAGTGAGACTCTGTCTCAAAAAAGACCAAAAAAGGAATGCATGAAAGACAGAGCTAGATTGGTGAGATGAGCTTTAGGAGGCTTAGATCAATAGCCTCCAATATTACAAGCTTCACTGGTGGCCCACTGCAATTGCAGAACATTTGACTGTGTATGCATCTGCTTCCTCTTAGTCCAAAGAGAAGAATTTTCTTTTCCTTTCTTCTTCTTCTTCTTTTCTTTTTCTTTCCTTTCCTTTTATTTTTTTTCTTCTTAGCAACATCAATAGGGTGGTGGGTCATGCCCACACACTGTGCTCTGTAAAACTATTGTGAGGACAATATGCAATGTGTCAACTTTTAAAATAAGAAAGGGGAAAAGAAAAAAAAAGTAATGTTGATTGAATGTATGAATGTTTAATTGTTTGATCAATCTTATATACCTATATGTATTAATCTAAACTGATCTGATGATGAAAATATGTAATATAACCATTGTTAAATTTATACAATAAAAATATTAAATAAAAAAAAGTTTGTACTAATATTGTTCAGACAAGATATCAGGTCTGCATCTTATCCTTTGAATACCTACAATGAAGACAACAATATGCATTGCATTAATTCTTGTAACAATCCTACTAACTTGTTTTGAAATTGTTTCATGGCTATATTATCTTTTTTCTCATTAAAATTAATTTAAAAAAAAAAAAAAAGAGACGCCTCAAAGACAAGTTACATTTCTAAGGCCCAAGTCAGCGTCCATCTTTCTTTACTAGAGAACTAGAAATGATTTGCGTATTTTTAAATGGTTGAAAAAACTGAAGAAAATATCCATGATGTGAAAACTTACAAGAAATTCAAATTTCAGAGTCTGTAAGTAAAGTTTTATTGAGACTCAGCCTTGCCTGTTCCTCACGTGTGTCTGAGGCCGCTCCAGGATGCACCCATCAAGCCCACTGCCATGCCCGCTGGGCCCTGCTCCCAGCTGGCCAGCTCAGGTCCGACCCTTCCCACTACCAACTCCCATGCTCTTGGAAGCCTCTGCTGACAAACTCAGCCACTGCCTGAGGTCTGTGGATGCCCAGAAATGTGACAGAGATGTTCTTGGCCTAGAAGGGGTCTTCAGCCATGCCGCTCTGCTCCAGCAGGACGCGGGTGCCCTTTATGAGCTTTCTGTGGAGGTGCCCCAAGCACAGGAGCCCCAGAAACTCAGAGGGGAGCTTCTCACAGCAGGAGAGAGATGGAGAATTCAGGACCTCACTGAAACCAGGCCCACAGGGCAGGCAGGAGGATGATCCCAGCATTGGAATATTCCTGCCTCTTGTAGTCAGTGCTTTCAGGAATCAGATTACCTATAATTTTTTTGAAGATTAACTTTTATTTATTTATTTATTTATTTATTTATTTATTTATTTATTTATTTATATTATGGCTGGCTCAGTCTGCCTGGGCGTAGGGCTGGCACAGCATGTGGTGCCGGGGATCTAACCGTGGTCCCTGTGGTTGCCTAAGCTTTCCTAAGCAGGCACCTTAGACCACTGAACTATCTCACAGATTATCTTTAGATCCAGTTGTCTCCGTGAGCACTGCAGCTGCAGCCTGGATTTCTGCTTTACCCCTGGACCACCAACAGCACCCCTGTGGCTGAGGGCTCAGGCTGGCTCCAGGCCCTAGTTCTCAGCTCTGCTCCTCAGCTTCTGCATAGCCACATCACAGGGCAACATCAACATCCAATGCCAGGGCCGTGGGGCCTGGAGGCTCTGACCAAGGCTGGATCTGGGAATGATTCCCCAAGAATAATAGCCCCAATGAGGGCCTGGGACTTCAGTGGGCTGTGGTGGACTTGGCTGTGTGCCTGGCCCAGATGGAGGAGACTTGTCTATGTGTCTCTGCTATGGTTGGGTAGGCTCAGCTTCTCTGTGGGCTATAGGACTCCATGTCCATCTGCAGAGTGGGGCCTGGGGGCAGAGCTGCCAATGGAGAGTTGGGCAGAGGTACCAGGAACACAGGTGCCCGGGAAGTGTACCACTGTGTTGGCGTCACTGTATCACTGGGCCATCTCTGTCTTCCAGCTTTCTTCTCTTTCTCTCTCTCTCTCTCTCTCTCTCTCTCTCTCTCTCTCTCTCTCTCTCTCTCTCTCTCCTTTTGTCGTATTTAGAGTCCAGATAGTAAGGCCTCTGGAAACACCCTTCAATCTTTGCCTCTCTGTGCGTGGGCACCTCTGTGGCATGGTTGTGAGGTTGTTTATGCCTTTGGACAGAGGAGTGGAGTAGACCTGCTGTGTTCTGTGCCAGGAGGTGGAGCTACGGGGGGCCAATATTGTATCTGCCTCTGATGGCACCCTGGCCTCAGAGATCTTTCTGGAAGCCCTGGCTTCCTAGGGCTAAGGCTAAATGGGGAAAGAGCCCTTCCCTAAGACTCCGTCCCTCACTCTCACTGCCTACTTCTGCCTAGTCCTGCTCAGGATGCCCATCCTCTGCACCCTGTCCTTAGCTGTGTCTTCCAGGTTTGGCCCTAGGATCTCTCAATCCAAGTCACTGAGTCACAGCATGGTCAGGGCCACTAAGGCATGTCCTTGCCTGCCCCTGAGTAAACTCCCAAAGTGCCACTCACTAACTTCATATGGTGCCAAAAGAGAGCTCTCTGTCATACTTGGCTCCCCTGGGGCCCCAGGACAGCAAGGCCACATTACAGTATCAGGTCTGCTCTGCTAGAGGTGACCGCTGGGTGAGAGACTGCAACTAACCACAAGGTGTTAGTCTCTCGTGCCCTGACATTGCCCCACTGGCAGAGGGGCCAGGCTGTGGCCACCTCAGGCCTGGACTGGAAGGAACTCTGTTCCCATTACCTAGGCCTGGCTGGGAAGGGAGCCTGTTTCCTATCATGTGCCCCTACAAATTGGGGGGGAGGGGGGGGCTTCAGGCTCAAAAGAGTCCACTTGGGCCAGGACTGGATGTGCTGGACAGGGAGGCTGCTGGGAGTCATCTGCAGTGAGACCCAGGCTGATGGGACATGAGGAACCTTCTGGCGACAGCTTTGGGAAACAAATTTCCCTCCTGTGCTAAGCCAGCTTTGGTGCTGCCCAGAGTGTGGCTACCTCCTGGTCCTGAGAGGCAGACCTTGGGCTGCTCTGGGCAAGGGGTGGGATTCCATCTATGGAGAAAGTCAAACAGGGCAGGCTTCCGTTGTGGAGCCTCAGACCTCTCTTCTAGGCACTGGGACACCATTGGAAGAATTGCTGGCCTGTGTAGGGGATGGAGCAGTGATATGAGGTACGCGCTTCAGCCCAAGCCTGCTTCCCCATTGGAGGTGACCCCACCCAGCTCTTGTCCTCCTCCTGGACCTCCAGCTTTGCTGCACAGGTTCTGTGCACTCAGAATGGGGCCTCTCCGTCCTTTCCAGAAAGCCCGTCCTTCTCATGAGGCCACCTTGGAGACCTTGGAGGACCTACATGGATGCTGCAGCAAAGAGCTTGCTCTGTAGCTGTCTGTCCCCATCTCTGCCACCCTCCTCCACCAGGTGGGACAACAGGGAAGCCAGTGCACAGCCACTGCCTAGTGAGCAGACAGCACGTCGTGAGCAAGGCTTCCCCGTGAGTGCGCCCCTTCTTGCTTCACCATCCCCACTGGGTAGCACATAGAAGGTGGTAACGTACAGTCTGGAGGGCTGATAGCAGAGCCTCCTTCTGACCTGCTCCCTTGGCATCCTACTCCATCCCTGGGCCAAGCATGATTTCCTGTTCCTTGAATACTGCTGGATTCTGTGGGTCATAGTCCTCCAGTACATATCTGAGCAGGCTATGGACTTTCCTTCCAGTTCTGGGGCTCTGCAGGAACTGGGCTCTGGATATACGTCTTGTCCCCAAGTGTTAGCCCACACCACAGGCATCGGGAACAGTTTCGTCTTGTGACCTATGGCAAAACTGACCACATGAGTGGGTCTGAGCCCATCTGATGAGCATATGGGACTCTGGGATCTCTAAAGACCCAGGGATCCTGCTGCACAGGGTGCCCCTTGAACCTGCAGGACCCCACTTTCCCCATCTGACAGACAGGTGTCCACAGATCGAGCAGCCTGTGTTGTGGGAAGCAGACAGGAGACAGTGCTAGGGTGACCAAAAGAGGACACCAGCCATGAGGGGAAGCAGTACTTCCCAGGGAGAAGCCACCCAACACCCTCACTAAGGAGGCAGAAGTCAGGGCCCTCAGGTCAACTGAGGATAGGCTAGGGTCCTCCCTAAGGAGAACCTAGCACTTCACAGCCTGTCCAGTGTCTCCCTCCCTGGGTCCACGAGAAAATTCACCTCCCCCATGCCACTGTAGGAGTACAGCCTCTGGCACCAGCATAGGCAGTGGTCAAATCCTCAAACAATGGTCAGTGGCTTTAACAAACCCTACCCAGAGGGACAGAGAGAAACTCCATACCATGTGCAGCCTGGAAAGATTCTTGGTGGGGACTCAGGATGCCCTCCCAGTGAAAATCCACTGATCTCAAGGCTCATTGGCAGAGGCGATGTGAGAGGGAGCCCTTTCTCCCGGGACAGCCTAGTCATTGTCCTGCTCTGCCTTTCTTCTTGGACCACTTGGAGCAGAGCAGAGATGAAGAACTGCTGGTATTCAGCAATCTTAAAACCCATGGCTATTCAGGCCTAATGCTGCAAATCAATCCTTCCTTTCAGATTCTGTCACAAAGCCAGTCTGGCTGTGCTGGGTTCAGATTTGAGCTATGATTTTTTTTTTTTTTTTTTTTTTTTTTGTCTTTTTGAGACAGGGTCTCGCTATGCAGTTGAGGCTGGTCCTGAGCTCACTTTTGTAGCCCAGGCTGGTCTCGAACTCGCACCAATCCTCCTGCCTCAGCCTCCCGAGTGCTGGGATTACAGGCGTGAGCCACCACGCCCGGCTTCTGAGCTATGATTAATATGATCCCAGAGGATAGCTCAGCGCTCAGCCTTTGTGCTCAAGGGGCCTTCTGGAAGACAACAAGGTTTAGCCAAGGCAGTGCATGAGGACACCACTGAGTCAAAGAGAGGAGACAAGCCATGCAGGGAGAGAGGCTCCGTGTCCATCAGGCATAGCAGTGACTCCAGCCAGCCCGCATCAGTGTTCCCACAATAGGGGCTCAACCCCCCATGAGAATTAGAAGCAGAACAGTTCTCCATTTCAGACCAGAGGAGCTGCTCTGCCCGCACCCACTCAAGTCCCCTCCTGTGGATACCAAGGTCCCGTCACGATGAAGGACCATCAAAGGTGTGATTAAAGCCATCTGTCATTCATAAAATGTGATGTGGCCTCCCTGCAAAGCCATAAGCTTTACTGGGGGCTCAGCCAAGAAGTAGCCTATAAAATCCTGAATAATGACTTCAACGCACACTTTCCAACATAAAGAATATTCTAGGCAGCTGCTTGCAGGATTCATCTATGTGTTATAAATTTAAACCTAGAATTTACCACATCCATGTCTGGTGCCCCTCCTTTATTCTCCCTCCCCGGAAGCAGCACTAAAGCATCTGTGACATGCTGACCAGTCCTGAGACCTCCTCTCTGGTGACAAGTGACAGCATGGTGCACACCTGTGGAGGGCTTTGCCATCAGCTACCTGCAGGGGTCTGAGATGCTCTGTTCATCTCTGGGTCTGCCAGGTGCAGGAAGGAGGAACTTGTGGCTGTCACAGAGATGTTTATCTATAGGTAATGTTGGCAAAAGGAGGTTTTCTAGTGGGGACAAGTGTTTTCCTTGGCAGGGGTCTTTCAGGAGGCCCTTTGGTGCATGACCCCAAAGGTCCTATAGAACTTGGCATGTGCCAAGAACAGACCTACAAAAGAGGCCTTTGGAACTGAGGTGTGTGTCTGGGCTTACAACCACACCTTGAGGGGGCGCAAGGCTCATGGCTTGCAGAGGGGAAACAGGGCATGCTGGGTGACTTGACGCTGCTGCACCCTGGCCTCATGCCACAATACAGCTGCTCCAGGGGTGAGGGCCCACTGTGTGGGACCCACACACTCCCCACCATGCAGCTGAGCCAGCCTGAGGCTTTTGGTCCTGACCTAAAAATTTGAGGGCT
This sequence comes from Myocastor coypus, assembly GCA_004027025.1. Lineage (NCBI taxonomy): Eukaryota > Metazoa > Chordata > Mammalia > Rodentia > Myocastoridae > Myocastor > Myocastor coypus. The sequence continues at coordinate 76,539 of PVJA010000734.1, forward strand.
TGATTATGTTTTCCTGCCATTTATCCTCTCACTTGTAATTTGCACCTGCTTCTAGATATCCCAGCTCACTTGTCTAATATTTGCGTTTTTATCTCCAACCACCAAACCCGTAGACCACACTTATGCACAAAATAGTTGGGGGAATGCCTGCTCATTCTACAAAGTGCCTCCTTCTGAAATGACCGCACATGCTCAGCAAGAGAGAGAACGATGTCACCGGCAACTAGGGATGGAAGTACGTCACGGGTCACAGTGTTGCTTTCCACATGCAAGTTAGCCAGGGCTGAAGTCCCATCCTACTTGTTGGAAGGAGATAATTTACGATAGCATCGTTGGCGCACCTGGTTCATTTCTCTTTTGGGTCCCTCTGGGCTGTAGATCTGTGCCCTCAGGATAATGCAAGCTGTCATAAAGCAACACCCAAAATGCTCCTCTCTTCTCCCACATCTTTCGCTTTGCATCTCAGGCAACTCCTCTGCCACTACTGTGTTTATAGGAAGAGCTGCTTTCAAGGGATCTCTGAGAACCACAGAGAGGCTGGTCAACAGACTCTGGAGGTCCATCCAGGACAGGACCCTTTGCTGGAGCAGGGATGGAGGAGCGTTCTGCTTTCCTCTTTTCCTGGAGACCTGGCTCTATTTTGCCTATCTTCCCATTAAATGGGAAGGCACAGAGGCACTGATCTGCCCTCCCCAGCCCTACTGTAGGGTGATCTTATGGGATCTCTGCAGTATGAAGGGGCCTCTGGTCTATTTCAGCACAAAAGGGAAAGGGCTCCCAGACACATGGGGTGCTGAACCTACCAGCAAGACCAGGGGCTGTGGTCCCACATGCTCTTGAGCTTGACAAGGCAACCCTCCCCAGTGAGCAGCATATTCCCAGAATATCCTGGAGTCCGGGGCTCATGGCAGACAGCTTCAGGGATTCAGAGAGAAGACTCCACCACTTCCGGTCAGAACCAGGTTCAAAGCCCAGCCAGACTCCAGAACACAGTAAGAGGTGGCCATGTTTCTTTACAAACATAGTAACAGTGACCACAAAGCCTACTTTGTAGCAAGGATTCAGTGAGACACTACCAAAGCACTTAAGGCCACACCCAACTCCACCCACATTTAAGGCCATCAACTCTGGTCTGCTGACCATTCAGAGAGGGGCCAGCTCACCCAGCCTGCATCCTGCATCCTTCCCCTTGGTCTTTCGGGCCAAGTGCTCCCTCCTGGGCCTCATAAACAGGGCATCAGTCCTAGGCATCCTCTTTCCCTCCTCATAGTCCTGCTCCCCATCCATCCTAGCCAGCCTCTCTCACCTCATAGTAAATCTTCAAGGTAAGCAGAAACCCTAGCCATTTAAAAAAAAAAAAAAAAAAAAAAAAAAACTCTTAAACACCTAATGTGTAAGTCCATACGCCTGGTCACCATACAATATCTTCTGGGCACAAGTCCCAAGTTAGTGCTCACATGTGTCTGGGCACCTTACGGTGTGGCCACATCTGACTCACCTTGCTCCAGTGTTTCCAGCGAAGGAGGAGATAGCAAGGGCCATGAGTAGGGTGTGTGTCCTGGCATCCATTCTCCCACTGGTTCACCAAAAGGGGCTAAGGTAGCACAGACATCATTTCTGCTTACAGAAGGTGGTCTGGTTTCCTTCCAGGGAGCACATGGTCAACTTGAGCCTGCAGTCTTCCTAGGTCCTTTGAAGACCAGTAGCTGATTATGAAACACACACACACACACACACACACACACACACACACTGCTACTAAGGCCTAAGTGTGATTCCTGTCCATCTCCCCATAAGACAAATTGAATTTGTCTTATTTTTCCTTTAAGAGAGAGTGACTACTTTGTGAATTCTAGGACATCACTTTACTATATAAAATTACGACTGCAAGCTCACTTTTCTCCACAATGAAGAACAAAAGCTGTTCCCACAGGGAAGTCTATCCCCCTAGGCCAGCAGGTGCAGAGCTCTTCCCCATGTGGTAGACAGTGGTGGAGCTGGAGACTGCTGGATCCCCCCCCATTGGTCAGATATAATGATGATAACATAAAACTGCCTACAGATACAGGTGTTCACATACAGAGCCTGGAAAATAGACAAACCGTGATTTATAGATCTGAGAGGAAAACAAGTGCAGATGAGAGACACAGAAGGCCCTGTGGGTCCTGGAAAGGACACCAGGAAAGATCCTACTGACAAAGTGTGACCTTCACAGGAAAATCTAACGGATGGGCAGGAAGAGGCCAGCGGCTATTGGGGGGAAAGGTAGCTTTTGGCAGAGGAGAGAGCAGTGGAAAGGCTCTGAGCAGGCACCTCCTTGCTGAACACAGGGAGAGGAGCAGCAGGAAAGTCGGGGCACCCTGGAGGGCAGCAGCAGGTGCTGCGTGGTCTCGGCAGCATACTTGTGAGCTTCACTCTGAGGGGGGAACTGAGGCACTCTGAACAAGAAACACCTGAGTTGTCTCAGGAGGATGCCAGTGCTGTGTGGACAGGCAGTGGGGACTGAAAGGACACAGAAGGCAGTTAGCAGAAGAGGCTGGGGGGAGGGGCTGGATGGGGCCATAGTTTACAATTTATGTTTACAGGAGTTATGTGCAGGATGATGCTGTAATTTAGAGCCTAACTAAAAAGCAGCCTAGGAGACGTGACGTGAGGAACAATGTCAGGGAGAATGTAGTCCTGGACATGTGGGCTTGAGGTTCTTGCAGGGATGCACAGTTCTGTAGCAAGGATTCAGTGAGACACTACCAAAGCACTTAGGACACCAGGGATATCATCAGTGCACAGTCTCAGTGACTAGGGCCTCAGGCACCACTCAGGGAAAGGAGGTCTGCCTTTCGGCCCAGAGAAGAGGGAACCCACATGCAGACAAAGCCAAGCAAAGGTGCTACAGAGGGACAGGGCAAGGAGGAAAAGGGCCGGGGCATGCTCCGATGTCAGGCCAGCTAGGCCAGGACAGGTGTGGAAGCAGCCAAGAGTGACTTCTGTGAAGGGAGGAGCTCGGCCATTCCTGGAAGCTATCAGGCTGGGTCTCATAGCTTCTCTCTGTCAGCAGGAATGCTGAAGGCCCAGGTTTCCCATGGCTGCTGCATTCAGAGAAAGCTGACTTTCTGCTGTTTCAGGTATGCTTAGACTTTTCAACAGAAGTACATGCTAAATTTTGCAGTTTCTTGGGCCCTACTGAATAATAATATAATGTTCTCTTCAGTCTGTGACACTGGGGTCTTCCTGACTTCTGAGAGTATGGGTCCCATCTGAGGCCAACATCAATATTTAGAAGTCATAAAATAATGTGAAGTCTCTTTCTTCCCTGCTTTGGAATAGTTTCTTCTTCTCCTTCTTGGTATTAGGAATCAAACTCAGGACCCTGTGCTTGCCAGGCAGGCACGTGTCCACTGAGCTGTATCTCTGGCCCTGGCACAGCTTCTGTAAGACACCAAACCTCTGCTCCCTGAATGCTTAAAAAGTTGTCAGGTGAAAATGTCTGTCTTGGTTTCTGGTCTGAAGTAAATACTTGACCTCTTCCAAGTTTTCCTGCTAAGAGTAGTCTAGCCTTCTTTCCTAGTGTTTTTGAATCAGTCACCAGTAATTTGAAATTTAAAAAAAAAAAATAGCCATTTTCTCTGCATCCTCAAATATACCAATCTGTGCTGGCCTGGTCTTTCTGCCTTTCTTATTTCTGGTCACATTCTTTTCTTATTCCTACAGCAGTAATTTCCATCTTTTGTTCAACACAGGAAGCATTAGTCTTTTTCTAGAGTGATCTTCACTTTGTTAACCGCCTCCACCATTGTTGTTTGCATTATTTTCGTTCCTTCTTTTCTTGGCCCTGTGTCCTTGCTCTCCTTTTAGTTTCTCAAACTAAAAGTTAGTTCATTTGTTTCTAGTCATCTAGTCATTTCTAGGAAGCACAGTCCCCTCTCCAGTTTTCCCGAGAGCTTCCCCTTTGATGGCACCCAACTGATTCTGACAGGACCTGTCCTTATTTGTGTTCGTTTTAAGATAGGCCCCAATTTCTCATTTGGTTTCCTCTTATGAGCCCAAAATTATGTACGAATATTTGTGATTTCATTTCCAGCTGAAAATATTTGTAAAGAGTACCTTATTCTGTGAATTAATTTCTACCTGGAGATATTTGGCTTCTGCTTTATTTTTTTTTTTTTTTATTATTTTTTTTAATAATGATTTTTTTTTTTTTTCAGGACCGGGGTTTGAACTCATGACCTTGTACTTGCTAGGCAGGCACTTATGCCACTGATCTATCTCTCCAGCCCAAAAGTTACTTATTTATTTATTTGTTTATTTGACACAAGGTCTCACTGTGCAGTTCAGACTTATCATGATCCTCCTGTCTCAGTCTCCCCAGTGCTGTGAAACCCATGTCTGACACAGGGCACCCAGGGTTCTGAGCCAGTAAAGCATGCAGTACCAGGGACTGAACTCAGGAACTTGGACTTGCCAGGCAAGTGTTTAGACCAGTGAGCTATTTTCCCATCCCTGGCTTCTGCTTTATTATCCCACATGTCCTGTGCCCAGGTTGTAGGTGATAGATAGCATGCAAATGGACCTGCATATACACTTAGATTCAGTCAATGAGCTGTCCTTTGAAATTTCTTGACATTTTTTTCTTGCAGTACAAAGAAGGCCTATTTTATGAGAAATCCATGCCTGATACAAAATAAATCACATCACTGAAGGACAGAAAACATAATTTGCATGGTTTTTGGCTTCTTGATCTGTCACTTTAATTCCTATCAAAGTTATGTTTTCCAATTCCTGGGCCATGGTTGGGAGTGGCCACCCAGATGACCAGCTGTAGTTTGTTCATCCTTAGTTGCAGCCACCCCACTTCCAGGAGTCCCTCACAGAGCCCAGTCACGTACTTGGCTCCCTTGCCCATAAACACTTTGTCTTAGTCACTTTCTTATTACTGTGACAAAAATATCCAACACCTGTAATTTAGAGGAGCACAGGTTTATTTTGGCTCATGTTTTCAGGCCATAGATGACTCGCTCCAAAGCAGAACAGCAGATGGACAGAGCGGAGGAAAGCTGATCATGTCATGGCAGCCAGGAAGTAGAGGGAGAAGGAAGGAGCCAGGGAGGGAGATCATTCTGCCCTGTGACTTGCCTCTTCCGGCGAAGCCCCCACCTTCAAATGCATGCTCGGCTGCTGGACTCCACAGTGGATGATTCCCTGATAGCACAGCATGCCACAAGCTAATCACCTTCTACCTGTGAGTGCCTCAGTCCTTTGGGCGACATTCCTGATCTAAACCATAACACACCGCTCCAACTCCCAAGACCCACAAGCATCGCTTTATGCAAAATGTGTTTAGTCCATCTCTAAGGATTGCCAAAATATTAACAGTATTGCTGAGAAGTCCAAGTCCAAAGTCTCTTCTGAGATGCAGAGCAAATGTTTAGCTGTGAGGTATTGTAGAAAAAGAAATTAAATTAAACATTGATGACATACAATGGCACAAGGTAAACATTCCATTCAAAAGGCTTTTTTGGAAAAGCCTTCGGGTTTACACCTGTAATCCCAGAACTCTAATGGGGAAATAGGAGGATCACTGAAAGTTTAAAACTAGCCTAGGGGCTACAAAAGCGAGCACAAGGCCAGCCCAAACTGCACCATGAGACCCTGTCTCAAAAAACGGGGGAAAAGGAGATATAAAAAGACAGAAAGGAATGGAACCAAAGCGAGACTAAAACCCAGCAGGCCAAACATTAAGTTCTATAGGTCTACGTGCAGCAACTAGGACAAGTCGTAGCCTGATGTGATCTCCAAAACAGCTTGGGCAGACCCATCCTTCTGGCTTATTGTCTTTTGTAGCTTCCTTCTGGGAGTTGGCTTGGCATACTGCCTTCCAGCTTCCCAGCACTTTTGGCTTCTTTTTCATAGCTTTATGCCCTACTCACTCAGGAGGACACTGCCTGGCCTCCCAGGACTTCTTCTGAAATCTAAGTGGAAGCCTCGCTCACTGCACAATTCTTGCATTCTGCATGCCTGTAAAACCAGCACCCCATGGATGACACATTGGTCTGCCACCAACTTGCATAGCAGGCCCCCTTTGATCATGGCCACAGAGGCTTCTGATTGCCTGGATGGCTGAGCACTGTGAAACAAATCCTAGGGGCCCAGTTCACAATCAAGGTGCCCTGGGGTTTTCTTCTTAACTTTTGACTCATGAGCCTGGGTAGGGTGGTATCTGGCTGATTCCTTAAGTGCTCTCAAGACATCTTTTCTTTGTCCTGTTATAAGTACCTAGATTTGTTTTAATGCTAAGTTTTTCAGCAACCAACCTATCCTGGGGCAAAGTTTTATAGGTCCCAATTTTACAGGCCTCAACCTTATAAGCATTTCCTTTTAGGTCACCAGCAAAATTTTTCAAATTATTCCAGTTGGTGTTTTGCTCCTACTTCTCACACAGATATTACTAAAAGTAGCCATTATGGATTATGTCTAGTTGCCCCCCCCCCAAAGCCTCATGCAATCATGGAGCGGGGACGTTTATAGATTGAGACTTGACTCATGAGTCACTGGGATTATGTGTTTTAGTACTGATTAGATTATCCGTCTGAGTAATGCTGGGAATTATAGGTATGGCCTAAGGTGGATAGGCTAAGGCAGAGAGCCTGATGTAATTTAAAGAAAGACAGAGAGACAGACTGAGTTGTTTTTCTCTGCTCCCCTGGTTGGTCAGTTGCCTCAGTCGCGATTGTTGCTGTTCCACTGCCATGAATTGGATGCTCTCTGCCCTATTCCACTCAGCCTTCAGCCAGCTGAATATGGGCTGAAACCTCCAGTAACTGTGAGCTAATAAACCTTTCCTTCCTTCATTTTGGGTGTCAAGTATTTGTCCCAGCAACGAGTAAAAAGTGCGTAAGACACAATTTGGTACCAGAGAAGTGCGGTCGTTGCTGTGACTAACCTGACCATGTGGATTACAAGCTTTGGGGAATAGCTTACAGGAAGAGATAGGAAAGGTTCAGAGATGTCAGCTACAAGTGAAGCACTGGAAAAGCTTCAGCTATTCTGTAGAGGAGATTCTGGTCAGAGCTCAGACCAGAAGACTGGCTTGAAGCCTAGGTATAAAGAATGGCTTATGAGCAGAGATTGGAAATGTTTGGAGAGGTCCTCAACTTGTGAAGAGCTAGAAGAGCTTTGGCTGTTCTGTAGGGGACATTCTGGTCAGAACTCAGACCAGAAGACTGACAGAAGCCCTGCCTGTAACCAGGCTGAGGAAGTTTCTGCTGGGAAGAAGGATAGCATTAGTCATTGGACTCCAGATGATATGTGCTATGGATTGGAAAAGTCTGTAGGAATTTTGCTCATGCCCACAGACTTTGCCTAACACTGAGATTAAGCATGGTAGACTAATCTTTCAAGAGATATTTCAAAGCAGCCAACTATTGGGGTGGTGGCATGGTTGTTATTGGTGGCTTTTAGCCAGATTTATGTTGAAAATCAAGAGCAAAGACTCAAGTAGGATGACTTAAAATGTGAGTTTGGCCAGGAAGGAAGCACCAGAGAAGCTGTAGACTGCAGAGATGGAGCTGAAAGGATCTCCATTGCTGGGAAGGAACCAAAGAATCAAAAGGATGGCCTGAGGCCATAACAAAAGGTGGCAGCTCTATACCCTTTGCAGCCTCAGAATTGCAAACGAGAGAGGTTTAGCCTTGAGAAGAAAGCCACAGAGACCCAAGTACTAGAATGACAGCAGTGGCCAAACCAGGTTCCAAAATGGTGTCAGCATGGAGAATTTGTTTTTTGGAATCAGGGTCAGAGTGCTCAGCAATCTAGGACCCTGACCCCTACAGCCAAGAGAGAAGAAAGCCTGGCTACTGCTCCAGCTGGCAGCAACCCTTGGCATCATCCACATAGGCATATGCAGAATGGGGGAGTTCTGAGGTTAAGAAGGCTTCTACCTCAATTTCAGAAGAAAGCCTGGGAGGCCAGGCAGGGTGTCCCTGAGAGGGAAATGTGTAAAGCTGTGTGTGAGAAGTCTGTTCAGTGGAAACCCCAGAGGTTTGGAAAACCCAGGAACATGGATCATGCAAAGAGGTAGCAATGCTGGCCTAAGAGAAAAGCCATGGAAACTACCACCAAGAGTGCCTGAGGGACAGAGCTGCATGGAGCCCACAACTCAGTGCAGACTGCTTCGGATGTTCGAGTTGGAACTATGGTCTTTAATGTTTACCCTACTGGATTTTGGACATGTGTTGGTCCCAGTGTTTTGTATTACCCTGTTGTTTCCAACTTTTGGAATAGTCATGTTTATCGTATGCCTTTGAATGTTGAATATGTTTAACTTTTCTTTTGTGCAGGAGCTCACAGATGAGAGTTTGCCTTGGATGTTGGAGGAGACTTGGGATTTGGACTTTTCAGCAATGCTGAAACTGTGGGGACTTTGGCAACTCTTCCAGATGGACTAAAATGTCTTTTGTTCGAAGGGATATGTATGATACTTTGGGGCTCCAGGGGCGGAATGTTATGGTTTATGTCTAGTTGTCCCCCCCAAAGCCTCATGCAATCATGGGGCATGGACTTCTATAGATTGAGACTTGACTCGTGAGGTCACTGGGATTAGGTGTTTTAGTACTGATGAGATTATTGGTCTGAGTACTTCTGGGAATTATAGGTGTGGCCTAAGGTGGATAGGCTAAGGCAGAGAGCCTGATGTAATTTAAAGAGAGACAGCAACAGACTAAGTTGTTTCTCTCTGCTCCCCTGGTTGGTTGGTTGCCTCAGTTGCGATTGTTGATATTCCACCACCATGAACTGGATGCCCTCTGCCCCGTCCCACTCAGCCTTCAGCCAGCCAAATATGGACTGAAACCTCCATTAGCTGTGAGCTAATAAGCCTTTCCTTCCCTCATTTTGGGTGTCAGGTATTTGTCCCAGCAATGAGTACAAGGTGCCTAAGACAGTAGCAACTGAAACCTGAGCCAGGCTTTTACTATCTACTCTCTGTTAGCATTCTGATATTTTGAGCTCTGATCAGAATCTCCCACCAAGCTTGGCTAACAGTATTCTAGGGCTTCTCTATGTGGCATTTGCAAACCTTTACAAACTTCAATAATCCACTTCGAAGGGCTTCTAAGTTACATAGTCAAGAATCATCCCAGGAACAACACCACTTCTCTGGTATCCAAATTCTGTCTGAGTCACTTTGTCATCACTGGGACAATCTTCCCAACATTCTCAACTTCAAGGACAGGTTTATTTTGATTCATGGTTATAACCTATGGTTGGTTAGCTCTATGGCAAAAAAAAAAAAAAAAAAAAAACAGCATGGCAGAGGAGGACAGTGGAAGAAAAGTTGCTCCCATCACCGCATCCAGGAAGCAGCAGAGAAGGGAGGAGCTAAGTAAGGCCTTCCAGGTCATGCCCCAGTGCCTCTTTTGTCCAGATCTCGCCTCTTAACAACAAGTTAGCTATAAGCCACCACAATTCAATGACTTTGCACAAGCCCTGCCTATGAGCCCATGAGACCTCAAGAGTACATTTTTGATCCATGCCATAGCATACATCTTCGCCTGATTCCCGTGTGAATCCTGATAACCAGCCTATTTTCCCACCAGCATCATACTGCAAGCAAGGATCGAAGTTGCATGCCCTATAATATAAGTGTGACAGCATCTTGATGCTCAGCAGAGGTGACGCTACCTCTCAGCCAGCTGTCTCACCTCCCAGTCCATTGCCCACCTCACACTCTCAAAACAGTCTGTGGCCAGAGCTGCCTATAGCCAGAAGCCCTAACACTGCCTGAAAGCTTGTAGATGGGTAATCCTCAGGAAAACACCGAAGGATCTAGGTACGGATGGCCACCGCTGTGAACCTTGGTAGGGCACTGTAGGTAAGGCCAAGGTGGGGGGCAAAGGGCTGTGCCAGCTCTCAGGCTGTTCTCCCCTCTAATTGCACTCCAGGAAGGAGTCTTGGGCCCTCAGTGTTGTATGACCATCTGAGCAGGAAAGCCTGTCATCCTGAAGCAGGACCCAGGGCTATCTGGGGTCAGGGGCTCTGCTGTGGGCTCTCAGTCTTTCATCTGCTGCTCAAGGAAAGCCTCTTTTCTAGCCCTCTCCCTCCTCACCCATCATATACCTCTGAAACATTACAGCCCCAAACCTTTCTCCCACCCTGGTTCCCTCAGATGCCCACTTCATAGATTTCATTGCAATAATTCCTTCAGCTCTGTCCAGACATCCGGGATACAACAGTGCACAAGTGGGCCTCTTTCTCACACAAATTACTCTACCCCTCCCTGTGCATCCTCTGTCTACCTGTGAGCAGCCTTTCAAATTGGTGCTAGCTGCTTAGCCACACTGGCTAAGGTCTGGCACTCCTGGGGACTTAAGGCATTCTACCTTTCCCTCCTACCCTTGAAGAGCCCTGCTTTAATCTAAGCTCAAAAGAACAACTAGCTAGTGATAAAACCAGGCCCACAGCTTCCCTACCATCATAAGCCCCAGCAGTCCAACAGTGACAGGGTCTTCCAGCCCTGTTCTACACCCTGCCCAACCACTCCTTGCCTGGAAAGTTCCTCCTCCCTCCCTACTCACTGGGAAACTCCAAGGCGCCCTCTGGCCCAGCCACAGCACCTCCTATGGGGTCCTTGCCATCCCTGAGCACCACTGCAGCCTGGGCATCCTCCTCCTAGAAGCTGCTGGGTTCACCAAGCCCATCTCTCTCCTGCAGATCACCTTGCCATGAACTGACACAGGACCCATAGCAGAAATGGGTATCCCCTTATGCATGTCCTCAAGAAGCCCTATGGCCCGAGGTCAACTTCAGTGTTTAGGGTTCCTCACTATCCAGGAACAGGAGATTCACGCTGCCATCATCCCATCTTCATGCATTTTTTTGTTCTATTTCACATGCAGGATATGAGACTGCACCCCTAAATGTGTCTGCAGGAGATAGAACATGCCCCCAAATGTGCATCTGGCACAAACATTATTTTGAGCCAGTTATTTTGAGAAGCAAGAGCCATCATAAAAGTTCTTGAAAACAAGAATGAATTCCCTTTTGTAAGGAAAATTCACATTTATCAAGGAATCTCTCACTGCACCTGTAAGAGAGGAGCTCTCCTATCAGGAAGGGAAGGCAGGGCAGCCACAGGGCTCTTGCCTGGCACACCTTCCCTCACACCTGCTCTCTTTGCTCCTATCTGATGGTATTTAAACCTGAAAGCGGCTCACATGTCCATGAGGACACCTGCTCAGGATTCCTGTGCCAGAGGGATCCGTGTTACTATATGTGTCTGCCTGACACAGGGCCCCTCACAAGGTTCGCCTCCCTGCCTTTCAGGGTCCCCACTTCTCAAAGTTTCCTTTTGTCATCGCTTGCCCCACAGCTGCACTATAGTAGTGGGGACACCACCAGTGACTTGTCCTGGCTTCACCCTGGCTTTTCCTTCTTCGTCTCATGGCACTGGTCCTGCTTCTCAACCTCCTGGAGATCCTTTCAGGGCTTCCTGGGCCTCCTGATTCAGGGTACACTGGCTCTGATCCCCAGGAAGTTCCCTGTTGGCCTTGAAGTCTTCCATAAAGGATTCTGACCTGGACAGTTCCTCCCAAAGAAGCTTGTAATCCGAAAAGCAATTGGTCCCCGACCATTCCTGGCTCCTGCCCAGGGTCTGGTGGGGGCCTCTATCATCTCACTGCTTTCAGCTTCTTTTGCCCCCCAGGAGGTAGCCCGAACCCTAGCTGAGAAGCCTCACTTGAGGCCGATCACATGCTCTGTCCCTATCCTCCATTGGCCTGTCTGTTTGGCCACAGCCCACAGTCTGCGGTCACCTGCAGGTCCTATATGTTACCCCTACACTCCCTCCCCCAGCAGCAGCCTCTCCAGCCTGCTTGTGGCACCAGAGAGCCCATATATCCTCTAAGTCCTTTGCACACTCCCTGCTTCCTCCCAAAACACCAGCCAGAGACCTCCAAGTCAGGTATTCCTCATGTATACATTTCTGCTCAGATGTCACTCCTGGGGTCTCCCTGGACATCCCAGATAAGGCAGTAAGCACCTTTTAACCCAAATTTCACCCTTTCTGCAGAAAACATAATTTCTGTCACCATCTGACATGTTTCACAGTGGTTTATTGGAGCACTAGTACATGCATGAAAAATCCCCAGAACCATCCTCTTGGGTTTTTTTTTTTTCTTTCTTGTTTTTGATAGGTTATATCATTAACAGGCAGCCCACCCAGGACTGGCAGGGCCTGTGCCTACAGAACAAGAAGCCAGAAAAAGGTCTAATGAAGTTCAATGAAACTGGTATGTGTGTGTGTGTGTGCGTGTGTGTGTGCATGTGTGTGGGCACTTCTCTGTATTTAGTGTACCTATATATGTATGTGTGTCTAGTCTATACACGTGTGCCTGTGTCTGAGTGTCTGTGTTTACATGTATATGTATGTGTCTATATCTGTTTATATGTGTGCATGTTTATATGTGCCTGCTTGTATGTCTCTGTATGTATCTGTGTCTCTACATATGTTTGGATGCCTGTGTCTACATGTGTCTGAGTACATGTATGTATGTATGTTTGTTCATGTCTGTGTATCTCTGAGCCTGTGGGTCTGTGTATTTCTGTGTAATTTTGTATGTCTGTATGTATCTCTGAGTGCATGGCTATCCATCTGTGTTTATTCTTCATGATTTTCAGGAATTAATGGACTGAATCAAATCAACGTACTCCTCAGATCAAGTAAAAGAAGGAGCAGGCGTACTCTGTCTTCAGGGACCATGTCCTCGTTGTCACCTTAGCCTATTGGTGCTGGCTCTCACCTGGTTAGCTGTGAACCCTTCCCTGGGCACCTGGTCTGGGGCTCTACCTTAGAGGAGCATGTGCACGGGGGAAACCAATGACACAGAAGTGCCGTTAGTGATAGCACTGTTATTACAGCAGACAGTGTGGCCGGGAGGAAGGCATTTTTCAGGTGACCTGTTCAGCGCACAGGCTTTCCCAGGATGGGTGCAACAGAGTCAAGAGCCCAGCAAGGGAGCCATCCAGTGGTGGACAGGAGTGACCACATCAGCTGGCGACTCCCGGGGGCTCCAGGAGGCCCCCACACATACACCCCAGGTTCCCAAGTCAGCTCACCAGGTCTATCCTGAGGCTGTTGGCTACAGAGCAGCTGTCCAGGACATACAGCATAGAAAGAATGGGGGCCACAGTCCAGAGAGCCCAAGGCCAGGAGAGACTCCCTGTCCACACACTATGTGCTGAGGCAGGTAGAAGTTATGACTCTGCCACATCCCCATTGCAACTCAACCCAGCCTGGAGCTCCTGCTTCAAAACACTGACTTTACAAAGGAGATAGGCAGAACCCTCCCTTTCCATACTCAGTAGGGGGTAATGGCTGACCGTCAGGCTTTGAACCAGGTACCAGACTCAGCAATAAGTTTGTGATCCAGAAGAGGCCCACAGAGGACACTGAGAGGCCCAGCACAGGAGCCTAAGACAAGGAAGAGGCTCCCCACTCTGCCTAAACCCCTTTGCCCCCTCTACCTGGTCCTGCTGGAGAGGCTGCTGGCCTGGGTTCCTCCTTACCTGGCTTGTGAAACTCCTAGGGCACAGGGGCCCAGAGCTTGCCCTTGGGCAGAGGTTCTCTGCGACCCTCCCTACTTACCTCCCTGACTATGATTTTAGGCTGGATTCACATGGGTTGCCATTCTCTAGGGGGCTGGAGGCCCAAAGGCCACGTTGCAGAAGCAGCACTCCCCTAAAGTAAACTAAGGCCCAGGCTCCGCCGCCCGCCAGCCACCGGGGAGGTGCTGCCCCCTCCCCCGCACTTCGGTGCCCCGGAGAGCCCTTTGGGTGCGGCGCGCCTCGGGGTTGAAGGCGCAGGCGTGGTCCCGGGGTGGGATGGGCCGCTGTTCCGGCGTCGGCTCCGGATTTGGGCTCCCGGCGCTCTCCTCCAGTCCTCTCCGCGCGCGCGTGGCCCCGGCACCCCCTCCTCCGCTTCGCGGTCCCGCGCGCATCCGGCGGCGCAGACGCCCGGCGGCCTAGGGAGGGACTTGGCCCGGCCGGGTCTGCCGGCTCGCTGGGGAGGAGCCCCAGGCCGCAGCTGGCGGGCGCGGGCGGAGGTCCGGGGCGGCGGCCAGGCTGGGCCTCTGCCGCTCTCTTCCGCGGGCCTCGCGGCCTCGGCGGACTGGGGGGAGAAGGCGGCGGAGAAAGCGCACTCGGTTCGGTGGCGCGGGGCGCGGCTAGGGGCGGAGAAGACCGAGAGGAGCGAGCGCCGGGCCGCGCTGATCCTCTGGGCCACGGCTCCGCCAATCTGCAGGCGCTGACGCGGGGGGCGGCTCCACCGCGCGGGGATATCTGCGGGCCGGGCGCGGAGCGAGAGAGCTCGGCCAAGCAGGCGGGCGTCGCGCTTCGGGCCGTCGTTGCACCTGCCCAGCCCCTCCGCCCCTCCCGGGCCCAAGCTCCAGGCTGCCCGCCTAAGTCCCGCACCAAGGAGCACGGGAAGTCCGCGCTCCGGGAGGATCGCATGTGGACCGGACGCGCCGCGCGACAGCCGGGATGGACAGCCGCAAGGGGTCCCCGAGCGCCCGGTGAGGCGGCTGCAATCCCGAAGACCGGTGCCTCGCCCAGCTAAGCCCACCAATTCGTCAGCCTCGCGGACAAGGGCGGCCAGCGGCTCCCTAGAGGCGGATCAGGACCAGCCCGAGATGGCCCGGAGATCCGGCGCCGTGGACGTTGTCCGCGCCCGGGGACAGCCCTGGAGCTGGTAGCTGCTCGCGCCGGATGGACCTTGACCTGCAGAGCCGCGGCTGAGGCGCGCAAGAGCAGCGCGCTGGCGGAGGACGCCGGGTCCCCGAGCCCGCTCTCGCGCCGGCCATGAAGATGATCCTGGTGCGCCGGTTCCGCGTGCTCATTCTGATGGTGTTCCTGCTGGCCTGTGCGTTACATATAGCTCTAGACCTGCTGCCCCGGCTGGAACGGCGCGCGGCGCGGCTCCCCGGGGACCCTGGGTGTTCTTGTGCTCAGCCCGCGGAAGGGAAGGCGCCCGGCTGGGCCCAGGCTAGGGGCCGCCCCGGGGAGCCCCTAGCCCCTGCCTCAGCCGCGGGCGACGCAGGCTGGCCCAACAAACACACGCTGCGCATCCTGCAGGACTTCAGCTCCGACCCCGCCTCCAACCTCACGTCCCACTCGCTGGAGAAACTGCCGCCAGCCGCGGAGCCTGCCGAGCACGCCCGGCGGGGCCGGGAGCCTAGCGCTCCGCGACCCCGCGACCCCGCGCACCGTCCGCTGCTGCGCGACCCCGGGCACCGGCGACCGGCACCGCCCCCAGGGCCGAGCAGGGACAGCTCACTCCTGGCCAGGCTGTTCGAGCACCCGCTGTATAGCGGGGCCATCCCACCGCTGACGGAGGACGACGTCCTGTTTAATGTCAACAGCGACATCAGGTTCAACCCCAAGGCGGCGGAGAACCCTGACTGGTGAGCAAGCATGGCGGGTTGGACTAGTAGGTTCTGACCCCTAAGAAAGCTAAGATCTTCCCCTAACAAAGGTGCTCCCCGAAGAAGGCTTTTCTGCCTGGGTACTGTGTGTACAGGTCCAGGGCCTGTGAAGGAGGCCCGGTGGCCCCTGTGGGCGGGGCTGCCTTTGTCTCCAGATGCTCCCTCCCTGGGAAGGGTGCGGTGGCTTGGAGGTACCGCACACCCTGGGGTGCAAGATGACTGGCCCGTGAACCAGAGGTCCCAGCTCCACTACAAGGAGTGGCGCTGGCCACGGGAGGTGAATGAAAGTGCTGGGATCCTGTGTATTATTGAGGAGAACCACCTTGCCTGGGAGTGTTCAGGGTCCAGGAGTTTGGTGATGCTTTCCTGGCAGACACCTTGAGAAGCCCTGCGTGTGTCTAACGAGTTTGGTAAAAGCAGTCCCAGAGGATAGAATTAGCAGAGAAGTGTGCTAACAGCAGTGAGCCAGAGCACAGAGGCCTCTGGGTGGAGGTGTGGACAGCAGATAGCAGCCCTGGGCTGGCTCAGCACTGTAAAGGCGTAGAGCCACCCACCCATTAGGAAGCATCACTGGAGCTGCCCTGCTTTGCCCTTCCCCCAAAGCCCTTCCTCTCTCACAGATCCAAATAAGCAGATGCTTTTGCCTAGGGCAGTGAAATATTAACTTCCAGCAAGGTCAGAACAAATACTGTAACTACCTGCAAAGGTTACCCAAGCAACAGAGGAAGGGCCAGGCTTCCAAAACCCTCAGTGAAAATCCTCCTCCCCTGAAATCAGACCAGGCTCAGTGTTTATACCTGCCTAGGAAGGCTATATGTAGATGGCTCTGAACTTTGCTAGCCAGGCTTGGGGAAGTGCTCAGAAACTTGAGTTAAAACAGTGGTCCAGGCCTGTGGTTATTTGTGGCAGAAGAGCAGCCTGGAGTGAGTGGTCAGGGCTGGTTCCTGGAGGGCCCTGAGCCCATCTTTATGTCTGTGTAGGACTGAACTGAGGCCAGAAAGGCCTTACCTGTGGGTGACTTGGATATGAGAAGGTTCCACTTTCTGCTCAGCCCAACGGGCCACCCCAACCCTGACCAGGGAAGGAAGGACACGCCGTGTGGGCAGCAGCTCCTCCTACTGAGCCTGGGCAGGGGTGAGCAGCTGTCTCTCTTCCTCGCCCCCCCACCTAAGTCTGTTCGTGTTAAAATCAAATTTAGCCCCTTGCATCATTCCTGCCTGTTTGTTGAAACAAAAGCAGACACTGGGAAGGTTCCTGGCGACTGGGCGTGCCTGTGGCCACCAGGCATCTGGTCAAGGAGAGGGCCTCCTGTCTGCTCCCAGGAAGATCCAGCAGCCCTGCACCCCAGCTGATGTCACTGTATCAAGCAGTTCTGGTGACCCCAGTATAGACACAGCAAGAATTGCGCTGACACCCAGGGTTTAGTCTTGCTATAGTTATAGCTGTCTCTGGCATCTCCAGGGTAAATGAGAATTATAGGCCTCAGGTGTGTTATTACTTGGGCAAACCACAGGCCCAAAGAAAGTGCAGAGGTTGCAGGGTCTCTAAGCAGGCCCACTTCCTCAAGTCTGCATTTTAACCGGAAGTCACAGATCCTAGCTCAGGACCAACTCTTTTCACTGTTGTTGACTTTGGACCCTCTATACTTCCGTAGGCCACATGAAGGTGCTGAAGGTGGAGCATTCCTGCCCACTGGAGATGCTACAGTGGATTCCTACCCCAACTGGCTCAAGTTCCACATCGGCATTAACCGATACGAGCTGTACTCCAGGCACAACCCAGCAATCGATGCACTGCTGCAGGACATGGGTGTACAGAAAATCACCAGCGTAGGTAGGTGCCCTGGTGCTCACAGCAGGTTAGTATTGACTGAGATGTGTGGACTGTGGCCTGGCTTCCCATGGGGACCTGAGCAGCCTTGCTCACAGCTGGAGTCTCCTTCCCAGGGCAGCTGCAGAAAGCAGCCTTTGAGCCTGAGGGAAGGGACGGAGGATGGCCTCAGTGCTCTCAGTATTAGAAGTACTGCGTCTGCTGAAAGGTGAGTGAGCCAGTAAGATAGCACTGTAGCAACCAGTGGGACACTGGCATGGCCACCAGGACACTGTCCCCTACAGGCCAGTGGAGGGACACTCTAGGTGGCTGTAGTCCTTCCTCAGAACCTTTACAAGGGCTCTCTGATTTCTGATCTGGCTCTCCTGGGAGATCCAGCCAGGTGACAGGAAGCGACCGGCGTTACCTCTTCTGGGACAGTGCCAATGATCCAGGGTGGAACAGTTTCAAGCACTTTGAGATCTGTTGAATTGCACACAAAAGGCATCCATTTCTGATTTCAAGGAAGTGTTCTGGGCAGCATCTAAGTGCAGGGTGTGGTGCCATTGCCATCCAGTTGTGGACAGTCATGAATGTCCCATGAATCACTGCTGCTTGTCCATGGGCTGAGGCTCCTATGTTTCCCAAAGGTTCTCCAGATCACACACTATGGAGTAGAGGGGAGGCCTTCGTGTGTCATGGCCACAGTTTTTGTCTTCACATATGCAGTTCTGCTGCAAGGGCCACCTCCAGTTACAGGGTCACTGGCTTCCTGTCCAGATGCAGCATGGGCAGGGAGTTACCTGTGCTGTCCAGATCCTCTTGAGAGGCTGTGCATAGCTCCCCCTCTGAGCTGTTTGCTGTGCTCTCACCTAGCTGTGGAAGTCATGGTACAAAACTTCTAATTTGTGGCCAGGTCACCAGGTGGCCAGAGCACTTAGTAATCTCACCTCTCCCCCTCATGCCCAGAAAGAAGCAATGCCTTCCTGCTCTGGGCTTCTCCCTGGCAAGTTCGGAGTTCCAGGCCAAGTTGGAAGCAGTACTTTGGACCCAGTGGGGCATCCCTATCCCCAGGCAAAAGAGAATAAGTGTATCTATTGAAGAAATGTATGACGAGCTTGATGGTGGGGAGTCAGGGTGACTCCAGCTTCCACAAGCACTGATGCTTTCATGGGCCTGGCAGCGTGGAGGAAGTAGAGGCATATGTGGTCACAAGGCTGTATGGCAGCTATGAAGGTACACATGGGCCAGCAGGCAGGTAGAGAAGCAGCTGCACCAGCGCTGGTGCTGCTCTGTGCAAAGGCGCAAGTCTCTGGGCCCAAGAGCTCAGCGAATAGGAAGAGGATTTTCTATCGCTTCTCGGCCTTTTGGCTAAGATCAAGTGGAAGAGGATTTTCTCCTAGGGTCTAACCAAGAACATTGCCCACCTTAGTGATCCTCCATCCCACTCCACCACCCTGGCCTTGGTCACAGTGCAGCGAAGAGCTCCCGTAATTGGGGAACCCCAGCACCAGGCCCTAGTGGGCCTGTGTGGCAGAGCACCCTGGCATCAGCTCAATGCTGCATGACACACAGTTGTCCCCTAAACTCTGATGGCAATGTTGGTTCCACTCAGGTATTCCTGGATGGGGCCATTCACAGGATGAGAAGAAACTGTCATTCTGCAGGAGCTCAGCAGGTGTGAAAAGTGGATTGATAGACAAGCTGGTGACGGTGGCAGGATATAGGATGTTGGACCAAAGTAAAGTATAATCCTGACTCTCCTAGTCACTAGGAGAGTAAGCTTAAGCAAAAGGATTTAACCCTGCTGCTTTTGGTTCTCACCTGCTCCTTTGCACAGAGCAGTGCCAGGCCAGGTGCTCATAGGTGCTGTTGTTTGGAAAGAGTGAGGGTGAGTATTCTGTGAGGAGTAAGTGCTGGCTTTCGTCTTCCTCCAAGTGGGTGGTATGTGCCAGGCAGAGTGTGTGCACCCAAGTGCTTCCCCATCTCGACCCCTAGACACTGTTGTCCCACAGACTCATAGAGGTGGCCCCATGACACCTACCCTAGTGCCCAGAGGTGCCAGTGAGAATAAGTGAGTTGGATAAGAGTGGAGCCCGGGAGCTGTGGCATTTCAGGCAAGCTGAGCCCCCTTGGGGGCAGTGCTCTTGGTCAGGCCCTAGAAGCCAATCCTCTTCCTATTCGCTGAGCAAGAAGCAGGAGGTCCTCAACTTGGACAGAACAGTTTGCAGCCGTTGCTTGAGAACCTAGGCCCAGGTGTTCTGCCCTGCAGAGAGTGGCCTCAAGGAGGCTGGTCTAGCCTGGTCCAGCCTCTTTGCAGTGTCCCAGGGAATGCATGTCCTCCTGGTCATGGTACCTTTTCATGGCTCCATTCCTGCCACCCCAGCCAGCCGACCTCAGTGTCAGCTACTCCAGGTATCCTGTGTAAGAAGATCTGGTCAGAGCCTTCAGGTAGAAACTCAGCTGGACATGGAAGCCCTGACAGGGGATCTGGCTGTGTGTGGCCTGGCACCTCTGGTGGTGGCTGGCAAGGGACCAGCCCTGCCTTCCAGCCTCCATTCTACAGCCAGGAAAACACACCTCCAGGAAGGGCAGCTCATCAGTGGTAGCAGCCCTTTGTTGGTCTGGCTCAGGGCAGTGTTTACTCTTGAACTTGTTCACTCCACTGTTAAACGTGAGCCTAGAGATGTGATGGGGAAAGATGCTGGAGAGGTTCGGCCCTCAGAATGGTTCCGTTAAATCTCCCCTGCTCAGAGCCACTCACTCTAATCCAAGAGACTGTGTGGCCACAGCACAGCTGGTTGTGGCCAACAGAGGTTTATTTATAGCGAGGCTCCTGGCTGCCTGGAAACCGGCTGTTGCCGCCTTTAAAGAGGCTCGGCATATGATCCACCTCTGCTCAGCTTGAAGTCAGGCATGCAGCGCCTTCTACTCCAGGCCGGTGATAATTAAATCGCTATCATGCACAATTATGGATGCAAAGAATAAATGACACAATTAACTGCTCTACTTGGAATTATATTTAACCAAAGAAAAAGAAGAAGTCACCAGTGTGTGGGGATTCAACAGCCTCTGGCCCAAGCATAGACGTCACCATCCTCCATCCAGGTCAGGACAAAGCCCAAGGCTGCGGGAATGTGGCTGAAAGAACGTGGCTGAACAAAGGAAAATGTCTCCACAGGACAGAAGTCCTCAGTGCTAATTGATCTGCCAAGGGGAAGAAGGAGTGGAGCTGGAATCCAGGATAATTGGCTGTGAGCTTCGAGGAACAAAGGGGCCTGGGCTGGGGCAGCCCCTCACATGCAGCTGTGGGTGCTGGGCTTGGACATGGCTGCCCTGTCTGTGACTAGATGGAGATGGGTCTCCTGGGAAGGCAGTGCCAGCCCTCAAGGGCCACAGTCCTCTCATGCCTGCCCCAGCTGCAGTTCACAGTCCAGGACCTGGCTTGGTCATGGGAGGAACTGAAGAGGCCCAGGTATCCAGATGCCTGTGTCTCCAGAGGTGCCTCAGAGCTTTGGAAGGACAAAGGTCCTAGAAAGGTTGTGGTTAGGATGACAGAGGAGGCAGCAGCGGTTCAGCCTTACCCAGCTCCTTTTCCAGTGGTCAGCCAGAAGGCCAGAGTGAAACTCCATGCTGTTGAGGACCCAGGATCACCCTGGCACCTGCCTTTTCCATGCTGAACAGAGATAACCGCATCTGGAAGCCACCGGAACCTGCAGAAGTCTCCCAGTGGCCTCTGATCTCCCCTCCAGGCAGCACAGTAGAACCTGGTACCATGAGTAACTGCTCTGCCCAAAAGTCAGCTTCTAAGAGCAGGCGTAGCACACACAGCTCCAGGCTAGAGGCAGCCAGGGCAGAAGAAGCAGGCCTAAGGTGTATGCCAACCAGGGTATGGACCCCTTGTCACTGCCCTGGGTTGGAAACTCCAGGTGACAGCTGGGGCCAGGAAGACTCAATTGTGCCAGCTCCCATCTACCCGATCCTGGATCCTCATGTCCGAGCTAATACCTACAGTCCAGGCCTCTGCAGTGCCATCCGGGTGACGGGCCCAAGCGCACACCCTGTGCACTTTTGCGAGGCTTCAGGGTAGTGGGCAGTGTGGGTGCTTAGAGTGTGGGCCACTTAGAATATGTGTGTCTAGGCAGGGCTGTGTGAGGGGGTTGGGAAGAACAGGGTATCACTTTTTCTCAATGGGACCCTTCTGGGGAGACACTCTTCGTAACATAGATGCCATCAATCTCCCCAGCACCTTTCAGACAAGACAGTGGGATGGGAAACAGTTGAGTCCCCTCCCTGTGATGGCCCAAGGACTCAGGCTCACCTCCCAGATGAGAGAGCTAAGCTCAGCCTCCACTGGGCTTCATTTCATGTGGGGACTTCTTGTATGAGCCACAGAAATGGAGTTCATATAAAGTAGACACTAGTATGTGGCCTAGACTATGGGTAGCTGCATAATCGTCCCACACACTTACCAGTCTCATCTTGTTCTTTGTCAGCCCTGGAGACATGGTTGTATGATGGAGGAACTGGCCCCACATCTCCTGCCCCTCAGCCACCCTGTTCCACACGAGGGTGCTAGAACCCAAGGCTAGCCACATAGGTCCCCCTTGGGGGCATCTCTTCCGTGATCGTGCCTGTCATCCGTGGAGAAATTTCCGGATGGAGCTTGTCGGAGTGGGGGCTAAGTCATGCCATTGCCCAAGTGCCTTAGTATTTCCTTGACAGTCATTCTTTGGCACACAAGTTTTATATTCTTAAGCATTCTCTTGGGTATCTGTATATGTTGAAAGGGTCCTTCATTCTGTGCTGTGTTCTGGGAGAGGATCTTGAGCAAACCTAGCAGTGTCCAAGCATCACAGTGGCTTTGGGACTCAATACCAGGGGGCACTGTGAGACAGAGGTGCAGGGTGCTCTGCTGGCACTTGCCACCATGTTTAGGTGATGTATGACCACTGTTAACCAAGCATGCTACTGTCCTAAACAGGCACTCTAGATGGGCATCCCAGGAAAGAGGCAGAGCTGATGTCTGTGGTCTGCGAAGCATGGGAAAGGGAAGGGCAGGATCTGGTGCAAGTGACAGTTAGGCTGTGGTGGTGTAGATCTGGGTGGTGGTTTCAGAGGAGCAAATAGGAGATGGGAGGTGGGAAGCAAAGGGCAGGTTCCTGGAACTCAACCTGCCAGGGATCCTCCGAGAGGTGGAACCTTCTTTGCTGGGGCCTTGGTGGGATTTCTGCTGAGCTGAGGCTGGCCAGGCCAGGGCTGACTTCCATCTACTGACCAACATGGAGAGGGTCTGCATCAGCCCTCCTGCCTGTGCTGGCCCCTGCGCTTCCAGACCACCTCTGTCCCTAGTGACATGCAGAGATTTCCTCCCTCCTTGTCCTTCCCTCTATCCTTACGAAGAAAACCCGTCTGTGTGCTCTTTCTCAGTCCCGGTTCTGGCAGAGCCCTTGGAGGCTCAGTGAGAGCAGTCAATGTAGATCACAGGCTAGGGGCTCCGGCATCTCTTGTGTGCCGTGGCTACACCCCAGGGCCTTTGCTGTGGCTAGAGGCAGCATGTCCGCTGGGGAGGACCTTGGTTCACAGCCCCTTTTCAGCCGCAGACACCTGTGGCCGCATGGTGATCTGGCCAGCAGAGAGTTTGCAGTCCCAGGGCCTGTGGTCACCAAGAGCTTAGTCCGTCTAATTCCAAATTGCTTTTCTTCCCTGAAGGAGAAGCTGGGCATATATAGGTTGAGAGAAAGAGCAGTTGGGTTTGCTTCCAGAGCAAGAATAATTAAACTGATCAGATTTGCATATTTTGTTATTTAAAATCTAGGACTGCAGGGCCTGGAGAGAACCTGTCACCTGGGTGTGCTGTCCCCAATTGACCTAGGAAGAGATGCTTAAGTCCGTAGACCCTGATTACTCAATAGAGATGGGACTGTGAAATGGGGGTTAGTCAGGCCACTATGTTTTAAATTATAGCTTGTTTTTTTGTTGTTTGTTTGTTTGTTTTTTTTTTTTCATCTTATCCAACACTTAGTAAGTTAGAAAGTGCAGAAAAGGAGAAATAGAAAATTTAAGTCATCTGCAGTAACTCTTGGGAGAGGACCAGAGCTCTGGGTGCCTGCACACATCCTGGCTTGAAAAGTCCCATGGTGTCTGGTTCTCAGAATATGGCTCATAGTTTCTGCTTCCAAGTTGCTTAGTAGGTCATTGTAAGTGCTTCGCTTACTCTTTGCTTTGTGCCACTAGATGTTCCTGGACACTGCTTAGGAGAGTGGCATTGTTGTCCCCCTACCTGGCTCTGGGCTTTGGTCGCAACCTACACTGGGGTGCATGTGAAATATGTGGCTGCTGTTCCCTGAGGATGGCCTGGCCTCAGCCATCCCTAAACTGACCTCAGTGTGACCCCAGGGCAGGAAGCTCACCTCCTGATCGGTCCTCCTGGTCAACCTGCAGAAAGGGAAATCCAAGGTCTGGGAAATTAGGGCCATTTTGTGAACTCTTCATCCTCATCCTTCTGAGGTACTGGAAATCTATGCTTCTGGAAGCTTCCATCCCTACCACTCCTATGGACAGAGGCACTTCCAACTCAAGATCCCTCAGAGTGACTCTCCTCTAAATCCAGAAGTATGCCCTGCAGGGACTGCTCCCTGACCCCAGGTCAACAGCTGTATGTGCAGGCATGCCCATGTACGTTTGTGCAAGTGCATAGGTGCGAGGGAATGTACATGTATATAGGGAGTGTGAGTGCTTGCAGGTATGTGCACGGGTGCATGTGCAGCTCTGTGTAGGTGTGTATGTGTGTATAGGGCATAGCATGCCTGTACATTTACACCTGTGCTGGTGGCCAGGTCCACCTGCCTGACCCTGCCAAACTCTTCATCTCTGGCTCTGATCTGCAGAGCCTGCTGAGCACTGACAGCTGACAGTCAGGAAGGCCCCTGGCCTCCTACGGATGACCTGGCTGGTGGGCAGATAGATCTGGGAGCTCCCTTCCCTCCCAAGAACAAGGGGCCTGAGACCACCAGTGACCCTGCTTCTCTCTCCCTCCTTCCTGCAGCCATGAAGTCGGGGGGCACGCAGCTCAAGCTCGTCATGACGTTCCAGAATTACGGGCAAGCGTTGTTCAAGCCCATGAAGTAAGTCCCTATCGCCCTGGGGTCAGGCATGAGGCTGGGTGGTGTCCCTGCTAGGAAAAACTATTCCCTCCTGGGCAGCATCAGGGTGAGCAGCCGGTGGTGGCTGAACTGGCATCCAGGGCAGTGTGTGCCCCGGGCCCCTCTTCTCCCATAGCCACCCTCACTCACCTGCACTGTAGGGCTAAAAGCTGCTGGCCACTCTTCCTAGAGAGGATGAGGGTTTGCATTTTTAATAGGGGACTGAGTCCCAAAGACAGCCACTTGGAGAGGGCCTGTGTACTCCCCTGTGGCCCCGGGAGGTGCCTCCATGGAGGTCAGTCTGGGGTCTCTGGCAGTGTGGCGGGTCTCTTGTCTTTGCCCCAGCAGCTGGCTATGATAAAGAGACCAAGTGTCAATGAAATGTTATGAGAAAGCCAGGTGGTAGCCAGAGTCAACCCTCTGCCTACAGTTTACCCTAGCAGGCCTATGGCCAGGGACACTGTGTCTGGGGGCTGTGTGATCATGGAGCTTTCTTCCTATCTCTGTGGACATGGAGTTCCCAGGTCCTATGGCACTGTGGCCCAAGAGCAGGAGCATGGCTGGATGCCATCCTCTGCAGCTGAGGGAGCTCAGGCACCAGCCGCAATTATACTGCTTGCACCCTCATGAGCAAGGCAGGAGAAGCTATTTCCACAGCCCAGGGTAATATGATTAGGCAGGTATGTGGTTCTCCAGGATGTCCTAGAGGGGCTTCCTGGGGAACTTGACAGGCTCCTAGGGCTTCTTCCCTACCTTCTACCCCATCCCTGGTTGAGGAGGATCAGCCATGAGATCGCAGTCCTGTGAGGAGATTGTTTTAAAGTCCCTTGTTCCTATGACATGCAGAAGTGCTCAAGGGCCAGAGCTCACCAGGTGACAAATGGGTCTGGACAGGTGGCTGCTGTCTGGGATATGGGGACATTGTCTACCTCTCTTTCAACATGCTATAAGAACATGGCTCCTGGAGACAGATGCCCCATGTGTGGGGGCCACATACCTCTTCCAGTCTAGCCAATATTTCACACCAGGAGAGCTCCTGCAGCCAGCTTTCAGTGCCTATGGACTCAGGTGGCCTGGCCAGTAGGGAGTGAAGTCTGGATTCTGGTCCTGGTCCCACCCCTGTCTGAGGCTCAGGCCCCTAGATTTTCCTCCACAAAGAGCCAGAATGTCCAGTGTACTCTGCAGTGTCACCAGTATGCCATATACTGAAGCCTGCTAGCTCCCTGCACCCCACAACCCAGGACACCTACAACATGGGCATGCCATGGTGAGGGGTACTTATAGGCCTTTGAGTTTTGTATCATCTTCGTGGTGAAGCCAAGGGAGCACTGCATGCTGCCATGTCAGGTGACAGCCTGGAGCTCAGAGCCCTGTACGCTGTACACCTCCCCTGCCGCTGGTGGGCACCACCCCATCTCTACAGTGGCTATACGAGGGTCTGAGAACAGACAATAGGTGCTTGCATCTGGCAGACCTAGCTCTGGGGCCCCCTTTGGAAGCCCAGTGGGTGGAGTCTGGCCATCCAGCTAACCTCAAGGCATGGACTGAGTAGGAAGTCAATGCCAGGGTACAGTGGGATCACGGACACAGGGTTGAGATCCTGCAGCAGGTGGAGAAACTGGCACTCACAAAGGGAAAATGTGTGCAGGTAGGCAGAGGCAGAGCAAGGGTGTGGGTGTGTGAGGCCAACCCAGCCTTTCCCCTAAAGTGTGAATGGTGCAGGGGGCAGCCAGAGACATGGACCCCAGTCTGTAGGTGACATGGGCACACTACAATCTTTTGATGCTGCCTCCTGACTTGATCATCTCGCTGCTTCTCCCTGGGTCAGGTCCAGGCATTTCTGGGCACCTGAGACCCTCCACTGCCCACCTAAACTGAGTCTATCATGGACTATGGTCTAGTTATCACCAGCCAGACCACCTGATGACCTCAGGCCGGGCCAGAGACTGAGGCTGCTATTTACAGGGTACTTGTCCCCTGTGGATGTGTTGAATACAGAAACAGTTGTAGTTCATGACCATAACATTAAGAAATTAAAATCCATCATTAGCAGTTCTCTGTAAGTGTGGACTTTCTCCAGCGAGCTCATAATCGCCTCCTGAGTTCTCGCTATAGAAGCATGAATTAATTAGACGGACACAGCATTTTCCCTTGGGGATCTTCAGGGGGGAGAGTGGAGGGCAAAGTATGATGGACAGAATGGGAGGGAAGCCATCGGAAGTCAGTGGATGTGGATTTAATAGACATTGGAAAACTTGTAACCACCACATTCCTTGTGAGCACCTAGATATGCTTGCTTTAGGGTTAAAGTATTTAAACATTTAGAAAATGACTTAGTTGAGATATGCACAGACCATACGATTCGCTGATGTACTGCAGTTTAATAGCTTGGGGTATAGTGACAGCTCTATATAAATAAATCCCCACAGAAATGTATGTTCCATGTGTGTGAGGTGTGAGGGACTGAACTCAGGGTCTTTGCACTGAACTACATCCCCAGCCTTCCTTATTTTTTTATTTTGAGATGGGGTCTTGCTAAGTCACTAAGTTGCCCAGGCTAAAGTTAAACTTGGGATCCTCTTGCTTCGGCTTCTCAGAGTGCAGACATGCAAGATATATACTGTGGTAACTGGTTCCCACGGACAATTCTAGTCAATTTTTCATTTTTCCAAAAAGAAATTGCTTGAAATCTTGCTGTCGTTCCTAAATCCCCCTTTCTCCTTAGGCCAAACCCTGGGAGCTCCTTTCTACCTCTCCGCATATTCTGGATTTTCATGGTTAGAGTCACATAGGGTGTGGGGCAGCACATTGTCGTATTTCGCGTGATCCGCTGTTTGCAAGGTTTGTTCCTGCTGTGGCCCGCGATGGGGCCCCATTCTGCTTTGTTGCCAAATGAGATTCCATTGCTTGAATGGACTACGTCTTGCTTATCTGTTGCTTAGGGGCATTTGGGCCCCCATCACTGTCTGGAGCGAATCATGCTAAACACAGACCACTCCCACTCAAGTTTTACGTGGACATATATTTTCAGTGCCTCGGCTGTGTGCCTGGGAGGCTGCTGAGTCACAGGACAGCTATGCTCTTAGGGGCAAGTCTGGTCCCCACAGCTGCTGTGCCACTTTAAATCCTAGTAGCGAAGCACAGTGCTCCAGCATCTCCATGTCTTTGTAATGCGTGTTATTCTCTTGTCTCTTGAATTGTTGCTGCCTGCATGGACTCGCAGAGGTTCAATTCACAGTTCCCTAATAACAAATAACATCCAGCATCTCCTCCTGAGCCTCTCGACCATTCCCTGTCTTCTCTTCAGAAATCATGCTGTCCTTCAATTGGCTCGTTTCTCTTTTCATTAGCAGTTGCTACAAGTTCTTTAAATACACTGGATACAAGACTCTTAACAGGTATGTGGTGGCTTGTGAGGCACAGGCTTTGAGTTTTTAGGTTGACATTTTATTTTATTTTTTTGAGGCTCCTTCTGCTTTTGGTGCAGAATTTAGGCTTCAATATTGAGAAAACATTTTAGGGAAATCATAGGGTGGGTGACTGGACTTTGCCATCAGTGAATAGCTGGCTTGGGGACTCTAGTGTATCCACAGCTCTGTAGCCACCAGCAAAGGCTTCCATCATGGGGACTCAGATTTGCCTGTCAACAAGGCCTTGGAAGAAGAGGTCTCCAGGCTCCTTCCGGCTCATAGCTCTGGAATCTCATAGGAGACAGAGCCACTTCCCTACAGCTTTGAGGGCAGCCAGGAGAGTAGGTGGGTTCAGGTGAACATACATATATCCTCCAGTGCAGGCTTTTCACAACGAATTTCAAATGGCTTCTTGGGTGCGAGCCTTCCGGCTGTGCCCATGGCTGCCTGTGATGCCCCTGACCACCTCCGGCAGAGATACTCATCTAGCCAATTACATAGAATTCACCGGGCCCTGGACCTGGCCTGGTGCCCAGTACTGTGAATACAGACATGACTCAGTCCTAGAGCTCGCAGGGAAGCCGCAGGGTGCTGACCCTGGTTGTGAGTCCACGCCAGCTGCTCTCTGAACATCCTGCTGCGGTGGGGGAAGGAGGGCAGTGTGTGCAGCCCCCTAGGGCTGCCATGCTTGCTGGTTACAGATATGTGCAGAATGAGAGCCAGCTGAAGCTAGTGTGGTGGGTGGGCCCTAACAGAACCACACCCAGGGAAGGCTTGACAAGAGTTGAAACGGGTTGGGCGGAGGTACTGTCCAGGGCAAAGCTTGCAGAAAGCAGACTCCAGCTGAGGCCCTAGGGGAGAGTATGAAGGTCCAGTGAAGGCCATAGGAGCAGCCTGTACAATGGACTTGGCATCGAGCGATGCCTTCCAGGACCAAGTAGCCTCTACAGGCCTCAGGCAACAAGTCCCACACAACTCCAGGCAGCAGATGGTTGCCCGCAGCTATTTGCATTGGGGTTGGTTATAATGAGACAAGGGTGATCCTCCATCTCCCAGGTACTCTTAAGTTCACCCCTGGGCATGGTGCCCTGTAGGAGGGCAGACACAGAACACACCTACTTCAGGGTGGGGCTGGCAAGTCCTGCCTATGAGCACAGACTCCTGAGGGCAGGGTGAGGCTCAGCAGCCAGAGAGGCTTTGGGACCTAAACATTTGGGCTCCACCCAGGAGCAGTGCTTGGCCCCATGCCAGTGCACAAGGTGGGCAGGCAGGAGGGAAGGGGAGGAGGGGAAAGAGGGTAGGGGGTCCTTTATTATGCAGAGCAAGATGGGGTAGTTAGGGAAGGGCAACTTCTCTAGGTAACTGGGGGCCTCCAGGAGCCCCCTTGGAACGTCCCTGCAGAAAGACACAAAGTACGAGAAGCCAGAGAATGTGACCAGGTCACATCTGGCTCTACTATCCTCCACTGTAGCTCCTATCAAACCACTGTCCTCTCAAGACAGGCTACCTCCACTGGGCAGTGTGAGAGAGACCCCCTCCACTCCTCCAGACCCCCACACACTCAGGCCCCTCACTACCCACACCCCTCCCCCAGACCTTTACCCTGCCTTTCCTCTTGTCTCAGGAGGAAAGGTTGAAGTCCAGAATCAACCTGTCAGGACCTCTGGGGTGGCCTGTGGCTCCTACCCTCAGTCAGCCCTTGCTGTGTGACCATTTCTGGGCAGTGTAGGGTTTTAGGTTTTGGCTTCCTGACCTGAGTGGAAACATTTGGTGACTTGGGGGCAGTGGGGGGGGGGGCATTTCAGGAAGCAGCTGCTGGAGGTAGCCAGAGATGAGCTGCAGAGCTAGGTCTGAGGCTGGGAAGCTCTGACCACTGTAGCAGTAGATTCAGCACTCCAGTTTCCAGCCGAGCAAGGCTCCCAGTCTCCCCAAAACTCCCGCTCACAGTGGACATGTGGTTGCACTTGGGGAGGTGTCTCTGGACATGGCCCTCATGGACCAGGAGAGGGCCACTGCTGCCAAGCACAGATGACATCACTCCTCCCTGCTTCCTACACAGACCTCCAGGCAGGCCTGGTTGGAAGACTCCATTCACGCCTCAGTTTCTCTTACCTGAGAGCTGCTCTGGCCCTATGCAGCCTGCTTAGCACCCGCCCCTAACCTGGGTCTGGTAAGGCAGAAAGATCTCTCCTCACAGTCATATGCTTTGCGGGCTTGCTGCCCCTGCCCTGAGCTGGAGATGGTGCCAGCCTGAGATGGTGGTGTGACTGGAGGCGGTTGGGTGACTGTTGGTTCATGACAACTCTTTAGCACATATCATAGCATTTGAGCTTGAAAGCCACAAGTATGAACAAATTGTGTTTATTGTAGAGAAGGAATTGAGGCCCAGAAAGGTTAAAAATGAGCAGAGCAGGCAGAAGCCAGAGTGGGAGTCCAGGTAGGGTCCCCATATTTGGGTTTCGAGGTCTCTGGTGACATCATGTAAGGGTCTCCCAGCCTGGGAGTCCCAAATCCTCACTGCTAGAGTCCTCTGTAAGGAGACTCCAGGAGTTTTCAAGGCAATGCACCTGGTGAGGCACCTAAGGCTTCATCTCTTCTGGGTGCTGCTGGGCTGGGCGGGGTCCTCAGCATGGCTCTACCCTCAGCATCCACCACCTCTAATTTCCCAGATCCCTGCAGCCTGGCTATGCCTGAGTGTCTAGGTTCTACCTCAGCTGTGGCCTGTGGGCTACAGGGCATTTTCCAGCCATCTTCTTTTCTCTCTTTTTGCAAATATGTGCTTATGCATGTGTGTCTGCCAGAAAAGCCATCTGTGGACAGCTGTCCTGGGGCCCAGAAATTCCTCCCGGCCATGGCCCACAACCAGGCTGCAGGGCTTTGCAGGCCACAGTACCCTCTAAATGCAGAAACCTGAGCCTCCTTCCTGGCATGCATGGCCTTGTCTCCAGGTGGGTAGCATAGCAGACACCATGCAGGGATGTCAGTAGCCCGTCCTCTGTAACGTGTCTGCCTGAAGCAGTGCCTCATTCTGTCCACCAGCTCCTGTGACCTTGCACAGTTCTGGGGCTACAACCAGCACCTCCCCTCTGAGCGTTGCGCTCTGTAGGGTAGTGGGTGTGGCTTGAACACTCAGAGGCTGGTGTCAGCTTTCCATGGAGACCGTGCCCTGGGCTGCTGGCCTGTGAAGGTGTTCACATTGGACACCAGTTGAGTCATGCATCTCCTCAGGCCAGCCTCCCCATCACTGTCACAGTGACCCACAGACTGTGGCCTGGGCTCTGCCCCATGGTCCCCTTTCTCCACTGATCTTTGCCTGACTGGATAAGCAGTGAAGGGTAATGTGCACCCAGCCAGGGAGTCTGGAGAGCTGCCTGGGACCATCCCAGAGGGCACATCTGCAATGATGACCTTGGGTTCCCTATTACCTTTGTCCTTGTGGTAGTGAGTGTAGCTGACTTTGGGAGGCACTGGCAGTTCAGCTTCTGGGCAGGCAGAGGTGCTCAGAGGCAGATCCTTCATGGTCCCTGCCCAGCCCCCATGCTTAAGTACTAATAGGGAAATTAATAAGGAAGAGAACTGAGCAGAGATCAGGCCTGGTGCCTGTCAGCAGCCTGCTACCTTTGCTCACCATGCATTTTCACAGGCAGAGGCTGTACAGCAATGAAGTCCTCTGCTGTGGTGCGTGAGGGAGCCTCTCTGGCTCCCACGGTGCCTTTCGCCTGTGAGGCAGAGACATGACCAAATTCCTCAGCTGGTGCTCTATTGACATTCCCAAGAGGCCGCATCAGAACCTTTGGTGGTGTCGAGGAGAGAGGTGACTTGGGGTGGTCTTGGGGTGAGCAGGTGACCTCCAAGTGGGTCTTGCAGACTGAGCAGGGGTTCTCTCAGGAATGGCTGTAGTGAGAACCTTCTAGGTACATGCCCTGCAGAGTGAGACTTGGGGGTCATAAAATGGTTTTGAGGACCAATGAGTCAGTGGGTAGTTATTTCTAAGGATTTTCTGTTCTGCTGATAAATAATTTATGTTCTCATCATGCTGTGCCCTCACCCAAAAGGCCCACAAGGCAAACAGATTGCCCAAGCACTATGGTCAGTGTGCAGCCAGCAGAGGCCTGGGCCTGACCAGAAGTGGACAAGGACACTTTTGTATCCACACTCAGCTTGGGCTGGTCTCCAGGCCTGCGCCCCACCCTGGTTCTGGCTGTGGCTGGTCCTTCTGGCTTCCTGGAGCTTCAGCAGCCTCCCAGTGGGGAGCCAGGCAGGGACCCAAGTCAGACCTGATCTATTCAGTGGGAACCACCCAAGCCCTCTCCGTCCAGTCTGGGTACCACGGAGCTCCCCATGCCATGCACAGAGAGACTAGGTGTCCCTCATGTATCTCAAGGACTAGGTCCCAGAGGGGAGGCCAGCCCCACTCAGCAGGACACCTGACTCAGTGCACCCTACATGTCAGGATTCAAGGTGAATAGGACTCCTGTCTCCCACCCTGCATGGAGTTAACTTCCAGCGGGAGTCAGACAGTAATTCATAAACAAAAAAGCAGGAAGTTCAGAGGGGAGAAAGACCCATGGGAGAATTCGAGCTGAGGAATTCTGGTGGAGGTGGGTATAGTTGGGCAGGGCCATCCCATTGGTTCCTCCCACAATCCAGGCAAAGTGCCCATGATCTAGAAGAGGGCATTCACACTGTGGTCGGGATAGCAGAGTCAAGAGCTGGCACAGATTGAGAGCAAACCATACAGCCAAGGACCTGGAGGCCAAGGGGGGGGTCCTCCCTCCTGTTGCTGGGGGCCAGGCTCCTGGGCAGGAAGCCGAACCTGCCCTGCAGGGCTCCACATGAAGCATAAGTCATCTCTCCTTCTGCGAGAAGGCAAGGCTTACGGCGATCTTTCGTTTTTGTCTGGCAACCCCTGGAATGCCACTGACAGGGAGCAGGGGCAAGAGACAGCCGAGCCTGTGTAGCAGGGCAGGAGCATGGCTGATTGGAGGCAAAGCCTCTTGTTCAGGAACTGGAGACAGGCAGCTTTTTGGCTGTGAATCCAGTGGAGGAGGAGTTGGCCTAGGGAGGCACGGGGAAGGAATGTTGTATGCGGGCGTGGGATGGTGCAATGCCCTTAGCTTCAGGGATATGAGGGCCACTGGAATGCAGGGACAGAGGCGACCTGGAGGCCATGCTCCTTCTTCCACTGCAGGTCAGAGCCTGATTCAATGTGCTCCTTAGACAGCTCCTCAGATGAGTGCAGGTGCTGGGTCAGTGGGGAACAAGCATCCCCACGAGAGATGGGGCAGGCCCATCCCAGCTGTGAGCCCTGAGAATGAAGAGACCAGTGTCCAGAGCAGCCCAGGGTACTAGACAGAGCAGGAGCCATGGAGAAGCCAGCCAGTCCCCTGACCCTGGTGCAGAAAGGGATGGGGGTGACGAAAGGCCAGGGCCCCAAAACCTGAGGTCAGCACAGGAATGAATGTGGCCAGTGTCTGCTGAAGGTTCTGCTTCTGTGGGCCAGATCTGATATGAGGCAGGTGAAGGGGAAGATGCGGGTGCACACATGTGCTTGGAATGTGCACGTGTGTATACATGTGCACCTGGGTGGGGGGCATTGCCTGTAGTCCAGGTCCAAGGTAGCAACAGCAAGCAGCAGGAGCAGAGTGGTTTTGGTTGGAGCAGATCCTGGGGTGGACCTTTCCTCCTGGGTGACACTTGCACAGAAGCCCCCCCCCACCCCGCACCAGGGTGAGAGACCCTCTAATTGTCACCTCTTTAGAACATCCATCTGTATCCCTCTCCAGCCGCTGAGTAGTAGCTCTCAGCCCACACATGTCTACTTAGGGCCCAGAGTAGATACTCAGGTAGTTTTTTTGGTTTGGTGGATTATTTTTATAGTCAGAGATAAATAGCCCTCATTAATTTAAAAATCAAGTACCACCCCAAAGAGCTCCTGAGAGACTCACAGAGCTTCGCAGCGTCAAGAGGCCTAAGAGCCTGATGCTGTCCCAGGGCTGCCCAGAACCTGTCCCCAGTGGAACCTGTGGCCTTTAGCCTAGAGCCACTCTGCTCTGCGCACAGCTCCTCACCCCCTAGGTGCCACTAGAGGACCAGAGCTCCACAGCCTCCAGGACAAATGCATTTGAGCAGCTCAAAGAAACACACAGACTGTCCCTGAAGCCAGATGGGTGGGCCTTGTTGGTCAGCACACGGCTTGGGCCCCAAGGAAAGGGTCCCCCTCATGCCACCCCATCTCATTAAGTTGAGGCCCCCACGGGCTTTTCCCTGGTGTCCATGTGTGCCTATGTCCAACTGTAGGGGACACAGTGGACAAATGGAAAGGGCTGGCCGGGAGCTGTCCAGCTCGCGATCCAGGGTGTGTAGTCAGGGACAGCAGTACCCTGGCCCTGGCCATCCAGATTGTGTGCCGCCAGGTCCTGGGCACCCAGCATGAGGACCGCAGGTGCTGTGTGGTCTGCACAGAGTCACTCTGCCCGGCACTCAGCTGCCCAGTCTTCTGGGGCTGACCCTCAAGCAGCAGGGGTTATGCTGGCTCAAGTAGCATTGGGGACCTGCTGATAGCCAGGGAGCCTTGCTTGAGGCTGACCACAGCGGTCTTCTGCTGTCACTTGGCAGCTGGAAGTTTCTTCACTTAATAAGATGATAGGGAAAGGAAATTATTAACAATTATATAGTACTTCTGGGAACTTGGCGAGGAAATGAATAGGCAATAAAAAACCAGCAAAACCTTCCGGAGCACAGCCGTGGGCTGCACCCACTGGGCTCCTGCAGATGGGGAATGCAGGCTGGAGCAGGCAGCAGGCAGCCCCTACCCCTAGCCGTCCCCCTGCAAGGCCCCAGGCTGCTGTCCTGCCATGCTGCCACATGTTTCCCCAACCTCCCTCCTAAAAGATGACCCTCTTATTGAAACTCAAAGCAAGCAAGTTGTTCTCTGCAGAAGCATTCACCTCAACCGCAGCATCGAGTGTGTCTTTTGTGTGCTTTTCTGGTTATTATGCCACTGAGGTGCCTGCTAGGGTGTGAGCGGTTCTAATTGTCACGGAGTGGAGGGAAGATTAAAAGGAAGGAAAGAAAATATGGTCTTCATTTTCCTTGTACCGGAGAGGAGAATGAAATTCAAGGGATTTCACTCAGAAGCGGTTTGTTCAGGGTTGGTTGTTTTTAATACCCCAAAAGGAAATTCTGCAGATTTAAGATCTTTCACAAGCCCAAGGAGTGGGCTGAAACACAAGCCTTTCTCTCTGGATTTAGTTTATTTTTCCTATTAATATTTCCTAAGCATTTAGGGCTCCTTAGGGGGGAAATAAGACTATAGCAGTAACCTCACTGCTAAATATTTAATCTTTGGCTTAGTCAGTAGTGGCATCTTGTCTTTTTATTACTTGTAAGTAAAATGATGAACCACCACGAGGAAGTGTAGAAGAAAGGGCCTCCTTTGTCTCCAGCCTACCATGAGAGCCTGCTCACTGCCACTGACTGCCCCCCCCACCACGGTGGCAGAGCTGGGTGAGCAGAGGAGGGTTTTTCAAAACAGTGATCAAAGCCGGGTGTGGTGGCATGCACCTGTCACCCCAGCATTCTGGGAAGCAGGAGCAGGAGGATTCTGTGTTTAAGCCCATCCTAGACAAATTAGCAAGAGCCTGTCTCAAAAAATAAATAAATAAAAACCTACAGATATAGCTCAGTGTTCAGTCCCTAGTACCACAAAAGCAAAGAAACCAGTGACCTGCGTACCTTCGCTTTTGAAATCCAGTCTACACCCTCATAGTAGTTGCGTTTCAGT
Organism: Myocastor coypus; assembly: GCA_004027025.1. Lineage (NCBI taxonomy): Eukaryota > Metazoa > Chordata > Mammalia > Rodentia > Myocastoridae > Myocastor > Myocastor coypus. Next base: position 112,159 of record PVJA010000734.1, read on the forward strand.
GGAGCACCCACAGGCTTTCCTTACAGCTGCAAATTTCTGAATCATTTCTGCATTGATTTTCATTAAATTGACCAGAAGAGGGTGAAGAGTCTCTTCTGAATTAATTTCCACCCAGCCAGAGAAGCAGCAATTTCCTCCTCTGATTCCTACTTTGAAGAGGGGTCGAATGCAATATTCTGCATGTCCTTTGAGACCTCTGAGGGATGGAAGCTCGCCTACTGCCTAAGGACACCTAGAATCCAGGGATAGTATCACAAACCAGGCCTACATCCCGTCCACTCACCCAGAGACACTGATACTGCGAGGCGTCCTCGGAGGCCAGGAAGGGGAAGCCTCCATGGCTGGCTCTCTGGAGTTTCCACGGAGTTGCGTGAGCTATGGGAATACACACTCCCAAGCACGTGTGGCAGAGAAAGACAACCCGCCTCTGGAGCCTCAGCTGTGTGTGTGTGGCTGTGTCCCCTGTGCGTCCTCCAGAGCTGGCACTCAGGCATCTCTACAACAGGATAATCAATTCTATTCAAGGATCCCTGTCTCTAGCCTTGGGCCTGGAAGCTTCCCAGAGACCACCAGCCATCTCATGCGGCAGCTCCAGCGCACGCAGGCTACTCGCCGGCTCTCCTCACCAGCCCCCTCCCTCCGGAGACGCTCCAGGGACAGACCTACAGGGAAGCTTCCACCCAGGAGGAGCCTACTCCTCCACCTTAGAGGATCTGTGTCCCCGTTGCTGCCTCCAAATGCAGAGTCCAGCCCATCTCAGGCAAGGGAGCAGCAGGCACACACCTCTGCATGGCAAACCTCTCCCTGTGCTGAGAACTATTTTGGGCAGCTTCTCTGTACCATGTTCCCACCTCATCGCTGCCATCCCCACCCCCATTCCCAGCCTCCCTACCTTCCCTGTTTCCACGATCCTTCTATGAAAAGCAGGAATGGCCAGCACTGACCAGGTCCCTGCCCTGGTTGGGTCCAGTTTTGCCTGCAGCCAGTGTGCTAGAGAGCCACCCTCCCATCTCCTAGCTGACCCCCAGGACTGCACCCCACCTGAGAAAGACCAGTGGACAGCAGAATCCCAAGCTTTGAAGTAGACAAACAGCCCCCCACCATCACCACCTCCAGAGCATTGAATAAGGAATCCCAAATTTAGCACAAAATACCATGGTGCAATCCAAGACTGAAGGTCATGCTGAGCTTGTGCCAAGGAGAAGCCCCCTCACCTTCCAGAACATTCACCCATCGAAAACCTGGTATTAAATAGCTTAATATATCTCGTTAATGACAAGGTGGCTGTTTTCTGCTGTGTGAGTGACAGGAAGATTATCTGAGACAGAGGGGCTAATTTTTGCCTCCACGCCTGCATTGGGTGAGTCAGGGATCCACCGTGTGTTTAGGAAGAAAAAAAGAGAGCGTCTGTCTTCCCTGGGTTCTTGCTGCCCTGAGATTGGCACTGGGTAGAGAAGGTGGGGCAGGTGTGGGTGCCCCCAGATAGCAGGGCCTGATCCCCAGAACATGTAAAGATCACCTTATTTTGAAACTGGATCTTTGAAGATGTGATCAAGTCAAGAGTTTTTAGATGGGCAGAGTACTGGACTGGCTGGATCCCTAAATGCAGTCAGCTTCCTCCTAAGAGGGACACTTACCACACTCAGGAGAAGCCCTATGAAGACAAGGGTGAAGTCAAAGGGCACCCAGATAGAGCTTCTGGTGACCAGCGGGGGCAGCAAGGACACTGCCTCAGAACCTGAAGGAGCCTGGTCAGCCCATGCCTCCCTCCATGCCAGCCATGGGGCCTAGTGTTAAGCCACCAGTGTGTGACTATTTGCTGCAACGGTCCAGAAAACCTCGAGAGACTTCTGTGTCCCTGCATTTGGTCATGAGAACCACCAGGAGACTCCCAAGGAAGACCCTTGACAGCCATGGGGCAGCTGGCCCCCAACCTGGCCTCACTGCCCACGGGCACAGAACAGTTGATGGACGTGAGATCCCCGTTGAAGCTCTGGACATGGGGGACAGTCCTGCCTCTGGCAACTACTCCCAGAACGTGTGAGCCATGGTCCCACTGGCAAGTTCTAGAGAAGTGAGCATTACAAGGTGAGACGCACACAGGGCCAGTGGATGGCCGTGAAGCACGAAGCACCAAGGGCTCAGCTCTGCTGACAACCCGTCAGTGATGGATGGCATGATGTCCCCTGACATGACGTACAAGCCAGGGCACAATTGCCAGCTCCTGGCATAGCCCCAGTGAGCACAGCGAGTCTGCTCTATGGAAAAGATAGTAAAGAACAAAGAGTGGTAATGAGTCCAGGACCGAGCATCCCAACCAAGGACAGCATGTGCCAAGTCCCATGTGGGGAGACAAAGGTTCCAGCAGCCTCTGACATGCATGGAGCAGGAGGCTGGTAGGGGGCACATCGTTTGCTGGAGTAAGGTGGGGAATGGGGTTAGCGTGGCAGCTGGGTACATGGGGTAAAAGGATTGCTCCAGGATGGTGGGGCTTGTGAGTTTCCCCTGGCCCAGAAGAGAGTGTGACCTGGTGGAACTAAGGGGGTCAGGGCTGGAGGTACACAGGAAGATACCCTGGGAGAAACTCACAGGGGAGCTCATCAGTGCCATTCCGTGTGCTCTGGGCTGGCCAATGTGTCTGCTTGGGTCCTGCTTGCTTGGGTCCATCTGCTTGTTGGCACACCAGCCTCCCGCAGCCACCCCTCATGCCTTGCCTTCTGCCCACACGGCAGGTTTGTGATCCATGGCTTTCTGGGGTACACAGGAGTTGACGCGTGGTCCACCCTCCTCTGGACCCCAGTTTCCTGTCTTGCTTCCTTATCACCTTAGGACACCTAGCTCTGACTAAGGAGCCTGGGGCCAAGGCTTCTGGAAATGTGCCCATCCCAGAAGTGACGGGTGCTTTGCTGTGGCTTCTGCCCCAGCTCCTACCTCCCGCCCTATCTCCAGTCAGCAGTGCTGTCCGAGGACTTGCTTGCCCAGGACACCTCAGACCAGTGCCTCTTTTCCTGCCTGGTAAGGGCAGCAACTCTGTGCGCAGAGACATCTTGAGCCACCTGGCCTGCACTCTTCTGCAGCACCTGTCCGCATCATCCCTGGAGAGTGGAGTCAGGCCACTTTGGCTCCACCTTTTGTCCCCCACATGGCTGCCAGGGACCTGATGGTCCGCATCCCATGTGTGTCCACCTTAGGCCTCTTCTGCATGATGGCTTCTAGAGCTGCCTTGGGATTGGACCCTGAGACCCAAGCTCTTGACTTTGAATCTGGCCTTTTTTGGCTGAGTGTCCTCTCCCACCAGCTGTGGAGTGGGCGTCATGGAGAATCAGGTGGGCCTCACCTAAAATTCTCAGCACAGTCCTCTGCTCACAGTGAGAGGCAAGTAAGTGTGGGGTTTTATTCCTTTGTAGGCTTTAGTAATAAGCCACCAATATTATGTATATTTTCCTGGAGGAAAAGTCTCCCACAAGTTAAAGGTTGACACGGGAACGGTCCACAGGGACTCAGCCTCAGGCCCCCGCCCAAATCAGAAATCATGCAGGACTATCCCCATTGTGTGTGGTGCAGCTGGCACCCCAGCCACCCAGAGGAGCCTTCCAAGGAAACAACCGATCCCTCCCGTGTGGAGCCTGGCCCTTCTTGGGGTAGCAGTTGTTCCACCCTTGCTCTGCCCACTGCAGCCCGGACACCCACCCAGGTGGCCAGCCTCATATGGCTTCACAGTGGTGGCTCTGGCACCTGGGGGTCACAGTGCCCAGATGCAGCTCTGGTCCAGGAGGAAACATGACTTTGTGGTTGGATGGATGCAGCCCTAGTGATTCTCTACCATTCTCTGGCCATGTGACAGGCACATGCCTCTTCCTTCCCAGATGTTCCTGTCATTAGATGGGACAATGTGGGGGGGGGGGCACTGGGAGCCCCAGAAGCTGGAGGTGAACACATGCTGCTTATGGAATTCTGCTTCTCTCAGCTGTTACGGGGAACAGTGGTATGGGTCTCTCTTGCAAAACAGTGGGCATCGTTTCCTAAAAGCATCATAAATTCTAGCCTTGCTAGTGTGGCCAGACCCAGAGGAAATAGGAGAGGAGAATCTGGAATGTCACAGCCCCCCAAGTGAGGAGCTTGTTGTGCTGCCCACATGTCCTCTGTGGAGTAGCCAACAGTGAGCTTCCGGCAGTGAATACATGCCACCAATCTAGTGTCTATGACACGAAATGCTCTGGTGCTCCATGGGCTGTTTCTGAGGGAGGTTCTGGGGAAGACCCACCACCTCCCCTTTCCTGCGTCTTTAGGCACCAGGTCCCTTGCTCATGGTCCCTTCTTCCATCCCCAGAGACGAGCAGTGTGACCCCATCTCCCCTGGGCCCCCTTGTAAGGTCCCCATTACCTGTGTCCAGCAAGCCCTCTAGAAGGATTCTCCCCATCTCAAGACCCTCCAGTTGCATTTACACAGCCCTTTCTGCCACATAAGGTGCCACATGCACAGATATTGGGGATTCATCCTGGGTCATCTTTGGGAAACCATTGTTCAGACCACCACAGTTACCAGGGAGGGTCAACCCAGAAGTCACTCTCACTTTAGTATAAATAGGCACAACCAGCATTTACTGTGTTTTCTTGGGAAGTAAGGAATTTTTTTTTCTAAAGGGGGAAAAAATGTTTACCTAAGGGGAAGAGAGAGGTGTGTGAACTCTAGAGGCTGTGGAAAACCTTCAGAGCATGTGTCTACTGGGACTCAACTTTCCCCAAGGGCTGCCCATGGGTGCCTACCTTTCTAGGGGCCTTCGGGCCCAAGGTATGGCTCTCGTGGGAGACATGAGTGCTGGGCCTCACTCAGTCCTTCTGGGTCTCACTCAGTCCTGCTTCTCCTGCCTGGCCCCCATGAGTCTCTCTGCACAGGAACACCCCCTTGGAGTGTGGCTCCTGCCGCAACCCTGCCCCATCTATCCTGAAACTCTCTCCTGCTCAGGCCTGAGCCAGGGGGCACCAGGGGTGGCTCACTGTGACCTTGGTGGTACCCTGAGGTCCTAGAGTACCCTGAGTCCCAGAGCTGATGTCTTCCAGGGTGAGGTGCAGCGGGCAGGAAGCAGCCCCAGCTCCTGAAATGAGTAAGGTGGGACCCATAGGCCCCAGTCCTTTGTCTGCTGAGTCCCAGCTGCAGGGTGTCACCGTCTCAGCCCAGCTACCAGGCTCTGCCCAAATCCCTATTAAGGAAGGTGGAGGTTAGCGGACTACAGACACCTTGTGGGTGCCAACTTGGTGCAGGATAGGGACTCAGAAAGTACCAAGGACCCTCCCGCTCCCAGTGAGGATATGGTGGCAGCTCTGTCCTGTGGCTGAAGACCAGAGCAACCCCATCCCAGAAGCCTCCATCCCCCCACCCTCCCCCACCACCCGTGGCAGTAGTGAGGGCCACAGCAGGGTAGGCCCTGGGCCGCTAGTTTTCTCTTGGAGCTTCATTGGACATTGGAAACCAGGGAGGTCTAGGAAGGGAACGGTGAAAGCACTTAGAAGCGGGCATTCAGCACCCTACGGAGGCTCAGCACAGAAGCGCCTTCACAAGCACAAGCAGGAAGGAGCCCACTGCTCCACCAGCCAAGAGCCCAGCACAGCCTGGGAAGTGCGTGAGCTGCAGGTGATGACAGGCAAAGACGGTATTTTGGCGATCTGTGTGTGAGTTTGGGGATTTAGGATTAGCTCTTGCCCCAGTGGGCCCCTCTATTTCACCCATATGAGTTCTGTTTACTTTCGCTAACTTTCTTTTTTGAACTTGATGCCTACTTACCCCCAACACACACACACACACACACACACACACACACACACACAATCCCTGCCTGACCCATTGAGGGCCCCCGGAGACACCCTCCCACCTCCCTCACCAACACTGCAGAGCTGGAGTCTACAGCTGCATCTGGGTGGCCCAGCAGGCAGCCTAGCCAGTGCTGTGGGGTACCACATGTGGTTCGCAGGTGCAGGTGTCCACAGCCAACAAGATGTCCCCAGGTCTCCCACAGCCTGGAAAAACTGTAAAGATTCCTGCTTTGGGCCCAAGGCTCCAGGGCACTTGGATAGTGACCCTTCTGAGTCAGGAAGCTTTCATCTCAGCTGCCCTGATCTGGACAGATCCGTGCTTTGGGTGCCCAGCCAAGTATCTGATAACATCTTCCACCTTGGAAGCAGGACCGCGCCTTTCACCTGCCCTCCACACCTGGCGCACCTTTCCACAGCATGCCAGATGGGGAAGGGGGGCCACCAGCTGGCCAAGTTCAATGAGTTTGTCCCCTGCCTGAGGTGGCAGGCCTAGTACTTTTCCAAAGCACCTGAGGCAGCACTTCTCTCCAGTCCAGGAAGGAGTCAGGGAGCCTGGCACAAGGAGGGATCAGGGCACCCATTGGCTGCAGTCTCTGAGGGCAGTGTCCTATTATCTCCTCCTGGGCTGCCTGGTACCACTGGCTCCCAGCAACCCCAGAGATGTCCCTGTGCTGCCCCTGCTCTGCTATCCAGGTCCTGGACAGCAGGTGCCATGTGCACCCGGACTTTCTTGTCAGATGGGGGCCCCAGGAGGACTGGTGTGCTTTCCAAAGATGCATATTTGGGCGGCTGAGGGGCCAGGGGAACCCTGTAGCTAAGGCTGTCATTTCCCCCTTCCTCACCAGCACTGCCATAGCCATCCCTACCCCTCCATTTTAATGCAGACTTTTCATTTTATTTTCTGAATCTCACTATGTAGTTCAAACTGTCTTTAAACAACTGGCTTCCAACTCATGGCGATCCATCTGCCTCAGCCTCCTGAGTGCCAGAATGGATTACAGGTGTGCACAACCACAAGCAGCTTGGTGCAGACTTTAAACAGAAGACTTGGAGGGAGGCACCTTGTCCTCAAACCTCACACAGCAGCTCCTTCTCACTGAGGGGCCCTAGCACAGCTTTCCTCTGGCCCTCTGGGACTGCCTCGTGCCAGCTCTGCCCAGAGGCCTTATCAGGGCACCTGCCCTGGTCACACAGCCTGGGGATGCCTAGAGCGGTTCCCAACGAGTGGCCAGGATACTCCACCACAAGGCTTAGGAGTTGTGGGAATTTCCCAGAGGAGCTAGAGTGGACTTGGGGGACAGAGTGTGAACCTGGGGTCTTGAGGCTGCTCCAGGCTGAGAATTGTGCAATTAGGAGAGAGAGGGGTCTTTGCAGGGTGGGGCAGAGTGGTCTCCATATTGGGGAGCCAGCCAGCTACAAATAAAAGCTGGCATGTGAGTGCCTCTAGACAACAGCCCATGACACATGCATACAGGGCACATGGCCCAGCCATGAGGATGAACGGGGACTGGTGGCCAGATGGCCGTTCTTGCTGAGTGGCCTGTCGTGACACATGCTTAAGGGTGTTGAAGGAGTGGTAGCCCATGGGCAGCAGCCCCAGTGTGGGCATCTGTAAAGTTCAGGGGGGGATCAAGTGGTGCACAAGTGTCAGGCCCGTCACAGAACTTACACTGATAGGGGCCTCCAGGTTAGCCTTGTGCTTAGTGGCCACCGGAATCTACGTGGAGGTGGGCACGTTGGTGTGAGGCCACGTGACAGGTTGGTCCCTGCTGGGTATGAGTGGGGCAGAGCTCAGGACACTAAGAAGAAGCAATGGCCAAGGCATAGCATGTCCTGGCTGCCCTGAAGAGAAGCCACTAGCCATTGTCCTCCCCTCAGTGGCCACTGGACCCTGGGGATGGCCACATATGATCAAGTGTCTGGGGATAGGCAACTTAGGTAGGACAGCCAGGTAGTCAGGGCCCAAGCAGCACATTGGAATCTACTAGCATCACCCCCAAGATCCTGATCTGAGCGTTCCAGGGTGTGAGGGTCACAGTCAGAGGTCTGAGGTGACTCCAAGGTGTCCTGAAGCTAATTCTAGACATGAACACCCCTGGCCCTGTCCAAGCAGCCACCTGGTCCCACGGATCCCAGAACTTAGGTTCAGGAGCTCAGGCCAGACTGCAGCATTTCTGCAGTGCTCCCTGGGGCCTTGACTGTTATGTAGGAGAGTCTGAAAAAAGCTGGGGGTGCCACAGGCCGGGGGCCTAGGATGACCACCCACAGGCCACAGCCTTTGGGTCAGTGGAGGGTGGACCTCAGTACCAGGCCAGGGTGGTGGCTGCACTTGTCACAGCCATGGAGCAGGACCATCGCCGAGGACCTGAGGAGAGGCCTGCATGCAGGGGAGATCTGGTGGGTGACCCGTGACCCTGAACAGTGGGTTGCAGCCAACCCAAGCCCTGCTCCACTGCAAACACCAGGGAGCTCGTTCTCCAAGAGCAGCTAACTTCCAGCAAGACGCTCAGCCTCTCGGTGACCTGGCAGCTGGTATGGTGGTTTGTGCCTTAGAGCAGGAGGCAGGAGGCCATATGACCACCAAGTGGGTGACTGCAGGCCTCAGGGCAGGGATTCAGAGCCATGGGATGTGTAGAGCATGACACGCACTTCTTGCTTTTCTGGGTTCTTGTCCACTGAGGAGCCACAATGCCCATGGCTGTTGGTGCCAGGGGTTCATGTGCTCCACAGAGGGGGGTGGTTGTGTAAGGAGAGGATAAGAAGCCCCCCAATCCAGCTTAGACATCAGATGCCCTTTCCCAAGGGTAGGGTATATTCTCTGTGTCCCTGACAGTCACCAATGTTCTTGGGAGAGAGGAAAGAGGACACTTGGTGATTAGGTCAGAGTGGCTATGGACATGTCAGCAACAAGAGGCCCCAGGGCACCATGCCACTGGCCTGGGACAGCTGCCCACTTTTTAGAACCTGGTGACTTTTAACATGGAGCTGTTCTGGGCCAGGTCAGAAAGACCTCCAGGAAGTATCTGGATATTTCCTAGAGCCTCAAGGCCCAGAGGCACCTGGATGTCACATGTGTGATCTGCTGGGAGGACAGGCAGCATGAGGAAGAAAAAGAAATAGGCCAGGGTGTTGGCAGAAAGATCTGTTCCCTGTGCAGCACCCATGTATACATCATCTCTGCGCGCCCAGCTCTGAGTGCCTGTCCCCACCCCACCCACCATGCAGAGCTGACTGCATGAGCATGAGCTGAAGGCTGCAGGAGGGTGGAGGCCACTGTATGCCCCGTCCACTCCTGATTAGTCCCCAGCCATGGAGCACCAGTCCTGGAGCAGGCCCGTGGCTGGGTGTGGGATCCCCAGGGCAGGTCATGCCTGTCCCCAGGCCTTTCCTGCTGTACAGGGAACAATGCTGCCCAGTGTCCCTGTGCCAGGGGCTTTCTGCTTAGGAGAGAGCCGTGTGTGTCTCAGGCTGTGGGGAGGCTCTAGAGGTAACTGCATACGGTGGCAGAGCAGGGCCCAGGCCGGCCTTCAGTGTGTTCTCCAAGAGACACAGCTGGAGCAGGAGAAGCCCCCAGAAGACTCGAGATCTGCTGGGACAAGGGGTAAATCCCAGGGAGTGAGGGGCCTAGCATCCTGTGGATGTGAAGGGCAGGTTGGTTGGGAGCCACTTGCAGCCACTACCCTGGGAGATCCTTCCCTGATGTCGAGTGTGTGGCTGAGGCTATCCCCTTCCCTCAGCCCTGCCCTGCTGGACATGGGCATGGGCAAGACCACAGGCTGCTCCCCGCATTCTCTGCAGGATAACAAAGCAGAGCATAGGTCAAGCGGGAGCCACCAGGTGGGCTACTGCAGTGACCAAATTAGTGCAGTTGACTGCAAAAGGAACATACTTCCCCACTGCTAGAGCTGCACCTCTTTTTACAGTCAGCAAATCAAATACCTTTTCACGGTCATTAGTGTTCTTTCCCAGCCCTTCTGCAGAGCTGTGCCTGAAGAAAATCAGTGGACCTGGGACCTAATCCCTTTCCTCCCAGGCCCTCTAGCAAGCTCTGCTCTAGGGGCCATGCATGGGGGTAGACGCGTGCACAGGTTGTGTGCGCTTGCATGAGTGTGCCATGGTACATGAATGTGTGCTCTTGCAGTGGGAGAATGGAGCTTCACCGCGCTGATTGCTGCCCTGTCTCCACCAGAACCTTGGAAGGACATCCCTAGGTCTGTCCCTTCCTGGGCTCCTCTTGCCCATCTCAGTGTCCCAGAGTCACTGCTGCTATGTGATCATAAAGGGAAGATTCCAGAGCCCAGACCTGCAGGGCTCCAAGCGGATATTCAGTCTGCATGGATACGACAGGCAGTGTTCAGCACACACACTGTGCTGCCCCTTGAGTCCTCATCTCAAAGCTCCCACCCCTGAGCACCTGTTCTAATTCTCCTTCTAGGGCTCAGACTCGAGGCAGAGGGGTGGGGGATATCCAGGGCTCATCAGGGTTGATGTGGTAACCACACTTATACAGACCCTGTGTGTGCAGAGCAGGGGTAAAGACAGGTCTGGTAAAGGTCACCTGCCACCATCGTGTGTGCCATCCCTGGAAAGGTTGTGTACCCAGGTTAAAAAAAAAAAAATTCCTAGAAGAGCTTCAGATTCTGGGGGGCTTCCCAGAGGAGTAGAGGAGGGAAGGCAGGGAGGAAAGGCTGGCCAAGGCATACTGAGGTCACAAAAAGGCAATCACAGAGCTCTGCCTGGCACATGGCCACTAGCCACAGGCATTTATTTCCATTTAAATTAATTAAATTAAGATTTAGAGCCTGGCTTTTCCCTGGCTTTAGCCATTTTTTGAGTGGCCAGTGCCCACGCATGGGCAGTACTGCTGCACTGCCCAGTGCAGAGTAGCATGGCTATCTTGGAGGGAGGTTCTGCCAGCCCATAAAGAGCTGGGGGCAAGGCCAAGGCCATGCAGGCAGACCCAAAGAACCGGGGGCACCTGTTTTCCAGACAGGAGGTCAGCAAGACCCAAAGAGGCACCAGGAGAGTCCCTGCTACAGGGCCTGGTGCAGCCACACATGGACTGTGTGTGCCCAGGGCCAACAGTGAGCTCTGCCTGCCTAACCACCAGTTGAGGCCAAGATTTCTCAAAGAAAATAATTCTGTGTCGCAGTGACCTAAACCGACCTGTGGCAGAGCACTGAAGCATCCTGCACAGGATGCTGTTCCGGGAGCACCTGAAGGCCCTGGGCTCCAGGAAGCTCAGGGAATAGAACTCTTGCCTCAGTCCTTATCCTTTTTCCAGATAAAACTTACAGAAGTCAAGAAGAGCCAGTGTTCTAGGAAGAGCCTTACTGAAAGCCCGTGCTTCTGAGCTAAGCACAGGAGCCATTAATCAACTTCAAAAGCTCGCGGCTAGACCAGGGAGGGGGCTGATAGGCCTGTTTGGCCCATGGTGCTGGAAAGAAATGAAGTCATTTGCTCACATTTAAAAACCAACAGATGCCACACAGTCCAGACTCTCTTGGATCTCGAATCCTGAACAGTAGGATTAGCGTATCATCCTATGGGGCACCTGTGTGCCACCTGCAGCTGCCACTGGGTGGCCTGCCTCCTCCACCGAGTGGCTAAGGACACACCCAAGGTAGCATTACTCCTGCTGGGCACATGGTCAGACCAGTGCCCCGTCAGTTAGCAGGGCATCCCTGTGGACAGGGGGAAGCCCCAAGGGTCCCGAGGAATGGTCTATCCCCAGCACCAGCGCCACACACAAGTTCATGGAAGAGTGGAGGGGGAAATCCGTCACTAGGACAAGTGATGTTCGCGGGACCCCCTGGCGCCTGGACTGTGTTCCTCCCCCACTGGAAGCCCCCTACTGTCCTGAGTGGGGACAGCAGCAACACCCATGGGGCCCAGATTTTGTGTCACAATCATTGTCTCAAGACATTTTGGGCAATGATAGGTTAATGTTCCCAGATTCTTAAGGTCAAACCCATGTGGCAGGGACTTACCAGTGCCCTCCAGCTGGTCCCTTCATCTTCCAAAGCCTTTTGAACATCCCAGAGCCCAAGCCACTGAGGGACATCCCTGTCTGCAGAATGGCACTGGCTCACCTTTCCTGCTTGTGGCTTCATATCCCTGGCCAGATGCTGGAATGAGAGGTGCAGGCATTGCTTCCAGCGACTGTAGAAGGTACTGGATGCTGAGTCCAGAAGTTCTAGAGGGAGGGAGACAGCAGCCAAGATAAACTGCACACACAGCAAGCCCAGTGCAGAGCTGGGCCTGGGCACTGGGGCCAGGTTGCACCCACCAAGGGCCTCAGAAGGACGTGTAGGAGCCCTAGCAGTGTAGAGGGATCCTGACATCCAGCAGAGCCCTGTGTTTTCCTACCACCATGGATAGGATCCCCAAGTGCATACCTACTCCTGGGACACCAAAGAGGATCCTGAGGCTGTCATCCTATCTCCCAGCTTCTCTGAGGACGCCCCTGTGCCAGGAAGTCCTGGGCCTGATGTCCATGAGACACATGGTCAGAAAAGCTACCTTAGCCATTTGGAATCTCAGAGGGAAGGCTGTTCCAGAATGAGGGAATGATCTGAGCACAGGTGAGGGGCTAAGGATGAGGGGTACAGTGCAGGGAACAGGAGGTGGGCATGACTCCGCTCAGGGGCTGGGTGCAAAAGCAGAGAAGCTGAGGCCTAGAGTCTAGTAGAAGATGGCAAGCTTCAGAAAGGGCCCAAGGGCATGAATGTCCTTCCCACCAGGGAACTGATGGCAACAGGGCCAGTCTGTGGGATGTCCCACCAGACCCGCTCCTGGCCCACACACTGGAGAAGCCGGTGTCCAGCTAGGGGGCACCTGCTGGGTAGCAGGGTTGCCCTCCCTGAAAATGCACACTCAGAGCCATGCAGATCCAAATCTCCACTTAGAGGCAGACATGCCCTATGCCGGTTACCCTTGGTGTACTCTGGCTGGCCATAGGCTGACAGTTCTGGGGGCCCGGTTGAGAGTTTGCCAGGTTTCCTGGTGTAAATTTCTACCTGCAGCTGAGGATGAGCTGCACCCTGAGGCCACTGAACGTGGACTGGGGAGGTGGGGCTTTGTCAGGCAGTGTGTTTTCACTGCCAGGCACAGGGTGTGGACAGCCAGGGAACAGCTGAGATGGTGAAACAGCAAATAAGGAGACTTGGATCCTGAGTGCTTTTTAGGTATGATATGTTTGATCGTAGTGACTATACTTTAACTTTTGATGACAGCTGTGACCCAGGTTAGCACGGTTCCCCAAAATGTAAGTCAGCTCTGAAGGGTGTTAGGTTACAGATGCTTCCTTGATTAGAGCTGTTCTCAGTGACAAGGCCATCTTTTTTTTTTTTTTTTGCCCCATTTTCTCCAGGCAAACGAGGGAACAGGAGACACCCCCTGACTTCTTTTACTTCTCTGACTACGAGAGGCACAATGCGGAGATTGCCGCCTTCCACCTGGACAGGTGAGGCCCCTGGCCTTGGGGTCCACAGTGCAGCACCATCATAATCACCCCATAACTGCCATCTCAGGGCTCTCCATCCAGAGCAGGCCATGGGCCAGAGGTCACACCCTACCAGGCAGCTGAACCCCTGAGCCCCGAGGGAATGCCCTGCCCGGAACCCCTGCCCTGCCTTCCATTCCTACGATCTACAGGACACTGCTAGCTGCCACCCCAGTAAGGAGCAGCTGGGACAGAGGATGGGGAGTGGGAGAAGGAAATAAGGAGGTAAGGGTGGAGGGCTCCATGTTGTGCATTTTGACACAGAGAGTCAGAGGTGCGGGCTGTTCTGGTAGTCCATGAAGGCGGCCTGGAGGCAGAGAACGAGTGATGGTCTCCTGTCACCTATCTCCCAAGGGGGTAGCTCCGACACCACAGGAAGTAGTTAGTACCAAGTTCCGGTTGACTCTTTGCTGACGAGCAGGTGGATGGTTGACATAGGCACTATGTGACAGTCCTGTTTCTGTGCCAGAGGGGAGATTCTTAGTCCTGCCACTGGGGACAGCTGGGTGTGGAGAACAAAGACCCCTTGGCTCTCAGGCCTCTGAGGCCTCCACCCACAGCCTGGACCTGGCTACTAAGAAGGTCATTGGGCTGACCCCAGAGCCGCAGACCGGAGCCTGCATCTAACAGGGTCCCAGGTGACTCGAGTGAGATTATAGACCTCAAGTGGCAACTGCAGAAATCCCCAGGAGTCCCATTTTCCCCACTTAAAGCAGCGGAGACAAAGAAAAGGACAGCCATGGCCCCAAGCTAGTAAGGCCACTGCCTAGGATACATGGCCCCTTGGGGCAATTTGTTAATAGAACAGCCAGTTCAGCCTGCGGGCACCTACAAAGGGCAGGCAGGAGGAGGTGCCAGGGTCCCCATCCACCCCTCTTTGCCTGGCCCCTCTCCAGCCAGCCCATTGAGACATCCTGTGTCAGCAGGAAGCGCTCACATGGGCATCTCTATTTAATTAAGCAAGTGGCTGTGCACGCAGCACCACTCAGAAAGAGTTCCATTAAGAATGCTTAATTTAATTTAGTTTAGTTTTAAATTTAGCCCTGGAATGAGGGCACATTTTAGTGAGTGTGTGCCTGGCTGGGCCGACGCCAGTGTGTGAAGCAGCGGCCACATTCCATCCACACTACCGTGCTGACAGAGCCTCAGCCAGCAGCTGGGTTAGACTGAAGCAAGAGAATGTGGCACCCTGGCTCCCACGGAGGCCGCTGGGAAGGGGCCTTGGGTGGTAAAGAGTCCCTTCTTTGCCCTTGTCTTGCCAGGATCCTGGACTTCCGCCGAGTCCCACCTGTGGCTGGCAGGATGGTCAATATGACCAAGGAGATCCGGGATGTGACTCGGGACAAGAAGCTGTGGAGAACCTTCTTCATCTCTCCAGGTAGCCTTGCCCAGCAGCCGGGGCCTGTGATGCAGTGACCCAGGTCACTGCTGGAAGGAGAAGTTGCTGCAGAACTCTGGTTCACAGCTTGTGGCCCTTTGTGGGGGCCAGGTGTGTACCCCCTTGTGTGAGTATCCAACTGCCCCACAAGTTAAGGGGCTGTGAGGAGCCATGTGAGTGTGGCCACCTCACTGGCCACTTTGCATGCAAGGCACAGGGTCCCAGGTGGTCATGCCGCCGTCACCCACTGTTCAGTCTGCTATTTGATTACTCATCTGCCTTGGCTACTTAAACCTGAGTTCAGGACTCCACTGCCCTGTCAACTTCCAAGCTCTTCCCAGCAGCAGCCCACACTGAGCCTCTGGCACTGATACATCCTGCGTGCTGGGCTCTGGGGAGCCACTACCATTCTCAAAGGTGCCCAGGGAGCCCTCATGGGCAGGTATACTGATGGGCTGAGCCTCGTAGCTTGTCACATAAATCCAGTAATGACCCTTGATGAGCTGTGCCTTAGTGTGTTGCTGACACATAAAAGCTCCACCTAAAAGCTCATTTCAGGTAGATGTTTCAGACCGATATACTCTGCCATCTTTCTTCACTGCATGAGCTGAGTTGTCAGAATCCAGGGCTGTGAACCCCTAATTTAATTAAGCTGTTTTTCACACCCGATACTCACCCAGCTCTTCCTATAGTTTCTTCCTCTCTCAGAACCCATTCATAAGAGAAAAATAGGACAGAACTCACCAGAGAGGCAAGGAAGAATGTCCCCGTTCCCCTGCTCCCTGGTATCTGGCACGAGGGGCTAAATGAGGGCCTGTATGTCGGAAGGGTCTTGGAGGCTTGGGCACGCCCAGAATCATCCCTGCATGGGTTTCCCCCTAGAGAACCAAAACTGGCCTCCAACTGGGACCAGGGCTGGCTGCTGGGATCCTGGCATTTGGGCTCCTGCTCACCCCGCGCCCTGCCCATCCATGGCCCTGATGATCTTCCTCTGCCCCATCATCCCAGCACCTTTCAGCCCTGCTTCATGTCCCCACTGCCCATAGGAACTGACCCCTGGTCCCTACCTGCCATCAGACACCTGGATGCTGCCTGTCTTCTGCCTTTTACAGTTTTTCTTTTGACCTGTGTAGCAGCTCATTGCAAAGGCCAAAAACATGTTAGAGGACAACTCTCCTGTTCTCAGGAGCCCCCACCCAGCATGGCAGTTGCCAACGTCTTTTAACTGGATCAGTGCTCTTGTTCTAGGCCAGGCGTCATTCCTGGGCTCTCCGAGTAGACAAAAGATAAATGCAGTCACAGGGCCAGGGGCTGGGGGGGATGTTTAGTATATCCTCTTACATTAAGCACTTGGCCTGGCAAGGCCATACAGATGGATAGTGTCACCCACTCTGACACAATCTACTTCTGCCCAGTGTCCAGGCAGTGTATGAGGGTGGGCTGAGTGTCCATAGCCATGGACCCAGCTGGCAGCACCCCCAAAGCCTCCAGGCAGGAGGCTCCTGCCAGCAGCATGGGTGGGGAGGCCAGCACCCCAGGAAAGTCCACTGCATGGGGACACGGGGTCGCTGGGTTTTCTACCCCACATCACTCAGCACCTTAGAAACTCCTCTTCCCAGGCAGGAGGGCCCAAGGGAGGCCGTCTATGTAGTGCGCTGTGCCCAGCTCCTGGTATTTTTAGATCATTTCGTAATAGTGAAGCTTTACAGATCCTTTCTTTCTGTTTTTGTCCTATTTTGGTTTTTGCAAAGACTGAGCCAGTTCTTAGCGTAAGCAGACAAATTAAGAAACTCCACATGCACTCTGGTTGACCTTTGGGATCCCTCCCACCCTCAGCAGGGAGCTGTCAGTTCCTGGAGTGCCCAATGGTGAGGCCACCATGGCTGCCAGTGGTGGTGCCACTGTGAAATCTCCCGCATCTCTGCTCACCCAGCCCTGTGGCCTCCCCATCCCTGGTCTTGGCTCCTGATCAAGATCCCATTCTACCTGCTGGTCATCAGCTCCTGACAGCCCAGAGGTGGCTCACCTGGCCAGCCACTCCTGGTCCTGCTGGTCACTTCTGAGTGCCACCTTCTCGGCCCTCTGCACCTCTGACTGCACTGCGTCAGCAGATCTCTTCTGAAAGCCTCCAGAACACTCGCTTCCCTGGGAAGCAACAGGGTCTCAGGAGCCAGTTTTGATCTCGTTTTAGAAAACGAAGTCCGTTCAGCCTCATTTGCTTCATTTTTGCTTTGCTTGCACTTCCAGCCCCTCCGATGCCAGAACTGCCATCATTGTTTCTCTAGAGCCAAGTGCGATCACAGAGGCTTTGATCCAGGCAGCCCCCCCCCCCCCGCTGCCTCTGAGCCACTGTTTGACTCAGGGTCAATCAGAAAGAAGCCCAGGGGAGAGGTAGGGTGGCCTCAGAACTCATGTGAGCTCAGGCAGCCCGGTACAAGTGAGGCCTATGGAAGCCACTTTCAGAAAGCGCAGCACAGTACCCTAAAGCTGCCTGGCTCTGAGTGCCCGTGTCTCCAAGCCCGTAGTTCTCACAAGCCCCACACCTTTCTCTGAGAGTTAAGGGACATGTCATACATACTTTGATTATCTGTGCTCTTCTGTGAAGCAGACACACCTGAATGGCCTCCAAGGGAAAAACATAGAGGCCCTGAGGCCACTGAGTGGGGTTGCCTGGTCCTGAATTGGCACTTCTTGCTACCTCACTGGCCTAGGCTTGGACAAATGCACTGTGTTGTCCACACCCTGTGTCCAATTCACAGGCACGTTGAAGGAGAATAGGGTTACCAACATGGGACCTGCTGGCGTCTGGGGCCCCACCCCATGTGAACAGCGAGTTCACCAGTATCTACAAGCGCTATGGGACAGAGCAAGGAGGATAGGCATCCTCAGAGACATGCCTTGCTGCTGGGTTCCAACAGGACCTTGGGTACTGAGTGGGTGGGGAGGCATTCGGATACAGTTCTTGAAGAAGGCAGACATTGGTGCCTTCAGCTCAAGGCCAGGGAGCTGGAGAGGACCAGAGGGGGTGTGCTGGCTCTGCCGGCCAGCTAGAAACTGGCTTTTTCTGCTCTTCCATACTGAAATGAAGGACACAGACTTCTTCCTCCGCAGATTCCCGGCATCCATTCTGCAGGGCTCGCCATACACTCAGGACCCCCATGGTTACCTTGGGTGGCCCTTAGCTCTGCATAGGTGCACCTGGTCATCATTGCACAGCTAGGAGGGAACTTTAGTCTTTACAACCACCAGTCACACCCAGAGTGCCCCTTTAGATATAGAATTTGGGTCTGATGTGGAAAGAGCTGAGATGCGAAATGCCTTTGCCTTTTAATAGATAGCATCTAAGCCAGCGCAGCCAGGGCAGGAGGCTATCAGGGCAATTGATTTCACAGCTCCAACCAGCAAGAGATGGGATGAAGATTTCCTCCTGGAAATGAGCTGTTGCTCAGCTTTGTGGCTGTTCTGTAGGCCAGAGGCTGCCGATTAACCTGTATCAGCTCCGGGGTGAAAGCAAGTTGATCTTTCTTTGATCATTCTTCCTGTGGTAATCATGGATGAGGAGGTCTGGAAGGGAGGGGAGAGGCCGGCAGTGCCCAGCCAGGCTTGCTCTGTGGCCAGCTGGCACCCAGGGCCTGCGTCTTAGGACTCCATCCTTCCTCCTCTACTCTGGAAGTGCTCTCCCGAGCTTGCATTCAGGTGTGTGGTCCTGCCCTATGCTCTGGAGGCTCCAGAGTGTGCAGCCCAGAGAGAAGCCACAGCTAGACATCTTCACCGGTGGGAAGGTGCTGGGGCACAGCAAGGGCCTCCACCCCACCAGGCAAACCAAAGCATGAAAACAACAGATTTAGTCAGTAAGTATGGGAAGAGATCTCACTTGTGGTCGGGGTGAGACAGTAGCTGTAGCCAGGGCCTCTAGCAGCAAAGTCATGAGCCAAGATGCTGCCCAGCAGCAAGCACTTGCAGTTTTCAAATAGTTCTTTACAAAAAAAAATAGAGAGGAAAAAAAATAGAGATGCAACACAACATGCTGTAAAATTCACTATTGAAAGTGTGCTTCGGTGGTTTTTGTCACAAGCATGATGCAGTGTAGACACTCACCGTCATCGAAGCCTGGAATGGTTCCCTCACCCCAGAAAGAAACCCATACCTGCTGGCACCACCCAGCCTCTCCCAGCCCCTAGCGAATGAGTGTCCACTTGGCTTCTGTGGATTTGCCTGCTCTGGACACCCTGAGCAAGGGGGGTCACCCTATGACCTTTCCGGCCTGGCATCTCACTGAGCCCCCAACCTCAGCCTGTGTTGAGTTGTAGGTTGTGGTCTGGAGATCCTGCATGTTTGGATCCATTGGTCAGCTGACAGGCACTTGGTCAAGCCAACCCCAGGCCTGTTGTTCTCTCGGGAGCATGAGGAGTCTCTGGAATCCCATCTGCACTTCTGGTACACAGGAGTGGAATAGCCAGGTCCCCTAATGATGCCTTGGTGAGGCTTGGGGTCCCAGGCTATCTTCCCATGGCCACCCCACTTCCTACCCACCAGCTTCCTAGGCATCCTGTCCTCAGCAGAACCTACTTCTGTCTGGTCTTTAGATGAAACCACCACAGTCACCATCAGTGGGTGTGAGGTGGAACCTCTGTGGATTCAGTTTGTTTCTCGTATGACCAGTGGTGCTAGCAAAGCACCTACTTGTGGGCTCATTAGCTGTTTGAATGTCTTTGGAGAAAGGTCCACTTGAGTCTTTTGCCCATTTATAAATAGAATTCTTTTATTGAGTCATGAGAGATTTTCATGGATTTTCTCCATTCTGTAGACAATCTCTTCACCTTCCTCATAAGAATCCTCTTTTGAGCTATTGAATGCCAACTCTAGACTCACCATAAACTGCCATTCCTGATTCTAAGGGTGAGGCTGTGTAGCCTTGAAAGTCTTACTGTGGGGATCTGGGACTTAGAGGTGACAGGCCTGGCCAGGGACAGAAGGACATCACTGGGCCAGTGCAGTGACCTGGCCACCTCTACCCCCAGCCAACAACATCTGCTTCTATGGGGAGTGCTCTTACTACTGCTCCACTGAGCACGCGCTGTGCGGGAAGCCTGACCAGATCGAGGGCTCGCTGGCCGCCTTCCTGCCGGACCTGTCGCTGGCCAAGAGAAAGACCTGGCGGAACCCCTGGCGGCGCTCCTACCACAAGCGCAAGAAGGCAGAGTGAGTATGGGTGTCAGATGTGAGAGCCGGGACTCGGATTGTCCAGGGTCACTGGACAGGGACGGGTGGCAAGGGCAGGTGGCAGGCAGGGAGGAGCCTGTGTTTACATGACTGGAAAGGGCTTCTCTGTTGTGAGAACCAGAACCTTAGAGGTGTAGACTAACCATAAGGTCCCTCAAAACATGTCCATTAGGGATTGAGTTCATATTTCTCTCCCTACACCTCTCATCCCTTAGGGGAAGGAATGGCCCCTGTTCTTTCAGCCAGTATATCCCATACAATGTCTGGGCACTGATTCTCAACAGTGACCCTCCCAAGCCACCCGCCTACAGCCCATAACATCTTCTGGGCCTGCTGCATGGAAGCAGGCAGAACATCTGGGTCACCCCCAGCCCCGTACTCCTGTTAATCAGCCTCACAACCCACGGTGGCACAGACACTTGATCTCCATGGGTCCTTTGTGTGGAGCCTAAGCACCTGGTCCCTGTGCCTTCCTGCACGGGGTGGCAGCACCCAGAATCCAGCCTTGGCCTGTTTGACCACACAGAGAAGATCCATTGTCTCATGCTCCTTCCTGCAGGTGGGAAGTGGACCCCGACTACTGTGAGGAGGTGAAGCAGACCCCACCTTATGACAGTGGCCACCGAGTCCTAGATATCATGGACATGACTATCTTCGACTTCCTTATGGGTATGACCAGCGTCCCAAGCCCAGGACCTTCATCCCGCGCTGACCAGTGACACCAGAGCTGGTGTGGCACACTGCCTGGGCTCTAGGCAGAGGTTTTGCTGGGTGGGCAGAGGGAAGGGCCTCTGCCTGAGGCCACTGAACACAGCACTGTCTCTGCAGGCAATATGGATCGCCACCACTACGAGACTTTTGAGAAGTTCGGCAATGAGACGTTCATCATCCATTTGGACAACGGAAGAGGGTGAGTGCTACTCTGCCCATAGCCCTGTAGGCCGATGCCCCACATGGGCCCAGCCAGACACGGGGTGCCAGCCCCAAGCAGAAAGGAGGGCTGCCCCACTACCTGACCCCTGCCGCCCTGGAGAAACTGGGATGAGCCGAGCTGAGGAGCATACAGGCTGGGTCTGGAGGAAGGTGGCGCGGACCAGCAAGGTGGGGTGTGACTAAAGTTCCTTCTAGAAGAGACAGCTGCTGAGCTGGGCGCTATGGTCAGCAGTGGGCCCCTGGGGTGTCCATTGCGGTCACATGGCCCCTAAAAAGACACCAGTACCCGAGCAAGAGGCCAGCCCCACTTCTAGGGCCAGTGTGCATGCGCAGCAGAGCACTGCCCGCCTCCGCAGCTCGCGGAAGTCCTTAATGGCTGCACTTCGTTTGGCAGGTTTGGAAAATATTCCCACGATGAGCTTTCCATCCTGGTGCCTTTACAGCAGTGCTGCAGGTACAGCTGCCCTCCCTCCTCCCCTGCCTGTGCTGCCCCTTCTTCCCTGAAGCCCCCAGCTATCACCATGAGGTCACATCTGCAAGCCAGCCCCCACATCCAGCCCTACTGCCCCAGTTTCCACCCCTCCACCAACTGCCAGCCCCAAGTTACCATGGTCATAGAATGAGCTCCTTACCCACCAGGACCCTCCTGGAAAGACCCTGGGTCCAGTAGGTCACCGGCTTGGGCCTAGGGGCCCGTCCTCCTGACCATAGCTGCCAGGCCCTGTCTAGCCACTCCTGGGGCTCGCATGGCTGTGGCCACAGTAGTCTGTGATCCCCTCTGGAAACATCAGCAGCTGCCTGGCTCCCAGGCCATGGAGTCAGGGAGAGTCCCCGGGAGAGAAGGCCAGCCTTGCCCTGTGTCTGCCAGGCAGGGCGCTCCTATCCAAGTGTGGCACCCAATGGGGGTGTGGCCTTAAACCTCTCTTTCTCTGTCCTCTGTCTGTTTCTCTGTCTGTCTGTCTGTCTGTCTATCTGTCTGTCTTGCTGCCTCTCTCTGTCTCTCACTGTCTCTTTTCTGTCTCCCTCTGACCCACTGTCTCTCTGTGTCTCACTGTCTCTCTAACTCCCTCCCCACCACCGGAGGCCATGGCCACCCCCACTGACTTCTCCCTCCGGCAGGATCAGGAAGTCCACCTACCTTCGGCTGCAGCTGCTGGCCAGAGAGGAGTACAAGCTGAGCCTGCTGATGGCTGAGTCCCTGCAGCGGGACCGTGTGGCTCCTGTGCTATACCAGCTCCACCTGGAAGCTCTGGACCGGCGGCTCCGCATCGTGCTGCAGGCTGTGCGCACCTGCATTGAGAAGGATGGGCTGGGCAGTGTAGTGGAGGATGACCTGGACACTGAGCACAGAGCCGCTGCGGAGAGGTAGTGACCCGCCGCCCGTGAGCGGAGAGACTCGGTCATGCAAGCTACTGGTGAATTCAGTGAATTCAGAGACAGGAGGGTCACAGCCAGGTGGATGATACCCACAACCCTTCCATGTGACCCCACCGGGATGAGTTTCTTGAGCCTTCAAGACGGGAGAGGCCAAGAGGAAGCACTGTATGTGCTGCCGGACAGAGCGACTCGTCCTTCCACAGGGTGGGGGATCCCTTGCTGACTTCTGGTTGGGATTTGTGTGAGGCACATGTGTGCCTAGGCAGCCGTCCACACAGAGCAGGGCCACCTCCCCCTCCTGTGGCTCCTGCCCGGCAGGGTCACTGTGACATTGGATGCATTTTTATGCTCTGGACCACATTCAAAATGAAAACTCCTTTGCTCCCTGCTCTGGGGCCTCAGTACTTCGAGGTGGGAGAGGCTTCAGAGGATGGCACAGCCTGTGCGCGGGCAGACGCGCCCCACTGAGCTGTGCGCGGCAGTTACCCAGCAGAGGCTGGGCCTTCCCACTGTGGCAGCACCACTCACCGTTGGCTTTGCTTGGACCGTGGCGTAAAGTCATCATGCAGGGCTGGCGGGGACCGAGCAGTAGGCTAACCTTCACAGCATTTTGTGGAATAGTTTGCAATGTGGTAAAAGTGCAATAAAGATACAGCAAGCGTGTTTCCAGCCTTGTTGGGGCATGGCCTTCACCCTGGCCCCTGCCCTCTCCCAGAGAACCAGGCCTAGAGCCAGACATGGCAGAGCTCCAGCTTTCTCAGTGCCCAAGTGCCCCTGACCCTGCAGCCTGGAAAGCTACAGAGGAATCTGTCTGCTAAGCCGTGAGGTAAACAAGACGGTGTGAGGCTTGCAGTATTAAAAGGCAGGGACACATTCCAAGCCCAGCCTGGGAAATTTAGCAACTTAGTAGGACTCTGTCTCAAAATGAAAAGCAATAAAAAGGGCTGGGGCTAGAGCTGGGTGCAGAAGCCATGAGTTCAATCCTTAGTATTACAAAAATGAAAACGGGGTCAAGGGCTGAGGAGGGGGCAGCACCCTTCCCCGCGGCAGGACTCAGAGTCCTGAAGCCACAGGAGGCCTCAGACACCTCGGGGCCAGGGCAGCCGAGAAATCCTGAAGCCAAGGGACCCCCCACCCCACCCCGCCGAAACTCCAGAGATTTCTGGGGATCTCTGGTTCCTCCATAAGGAGGTGCTGCAGGGTGCAGGGCAGAGGGGGCTGACCCACAGGGGTAGGCCCAGGAGAGGGTGGCAGAAGGCTTGTCACACACTGGACCTGTGTTGATCCTGGGCAGAGATGTGGCAGGCACTTGCCAGGTACCTGCTCTAGTGACTGGTGGCTTTGTGGGCACTAGGCCCCTACGTATTATTGTAAAGACCATCACTGGCCTATGAGGCAATGCTACAAGAGTAGGTTTATAAGGGTCTGGGGAGATAGCTCAGTGGAATAAATGCTTGCCTGGCAAGTGCAGGGTCTGAGTTCAATCCCTGGTACCACACACACACACAAAAAAAAAAAAAAAAAAAAAAAAAAGGTTTATGTTTCTCATCTTATGGGTAGGAAACTGAGGCAAGGCACAATGTCTAGCTGCAGAGCCACGTAGGTTCCCAAAACTGCAAAGCCAGTACCAGAAACTACAGGAGCCTGGGAAGGGTACAGAGGCCCCCAAGCCCCTGAGTACCTGGATGGGTTCAGATATGGGCTCCATAGCCCCAGGCCAGAGGGAGTCAGAGGCTCCAAGTCCACCTATTACCCCAAGCTCAGGCTGCTCAGCTGCCCTGGCTCCTCTCTGCCAGGCAACCTCTGGGAACAGACCCACTCTGCCATTCCAAACTGGAGAGGGTGGTAATAGACGTGGGCCTGTGTCCCAGCCATCAGCTTACATAGCCCAGGAGTCCTAAGACATCACTGTGGGAGGACTAGGCACCATACCCTCCTCCAAGGCCCTCCATGGGTCAACAAGACAGTGAGCCATGAAGCCCTGTCCTCTCACCAGGCTGCTGGGCCATGACAGGGGCACACACACACATGTAACCCATCACAGCAAGACCTCAGAGATGGAAAGGGGCAGAAGTCAGTGAGGCAGAGGTGCCACGGGGCATGAGGAAGGCACGTATGGCTCTGCATGCTAACTAGAACTCCAACCTCCTGTGACTGGGGAGAAGGCTTCAGGTTAAACAAGGTCACTGAAGTCACTCATCCGTGGGGCTTCTTTATTGAAGAGATCAGGATAAAGACACAGGATGGCTTCGCCAAGGAAGAGCTCTGCTGCACGCTGACTTTGAACTTGCTCAGGCTGGCAAGGACTCGGCTCCTGCTCTGTGAGTGTCCCTCTGACCCCTGCAGTGGTGGCCAGCTGGCTGAGCAGTGCCCTCCCCAAGGGACGCCCCTAGTGTCTGCAGAGGAAGGAGCCAGGGCACAGGGCAGGAAGGAGCGGTGTGGCAGTGTGGAGCCTGCAGGCCTGAGGGAGGGAAGGTACCAGGTGCTCTGAGCCCAGCAATGATGTCCCAGGTGCTTTGCCAAGTCTTCTGCGGAGGTGCTGGAATCAGGGAACGTTGTCACAACCACCCATGAGCAGGATATGAGTCAGGACAAAAGGAGAATGGATAAGGCCAGGAGGCCAGTACCGGTCCCAGGAAATGCTGGTCCCAAAAGACAGAACCCAGAGCCAGGGGAAAGCGAGACTCTTGACTCTCCCAGGAAAACAAGGGTTTCCTGAGAGAGAAGCCTTGGGTGGCATGGAGATAGGTGCCTCAGAGCTGAGGCGGGCAGTGTCAGTGGACTGGGCCCTACGCTGAAACACAAAGAGTGTGGCTAAAGTCTGTGACCCAAACACAAAGCAAACACAGCCAGAGAAAGGTACAGCGGTGACCTTTCTCCGGTCTCTGTGGGCAAGGACAGACTGTTTTCTTCTGACCTATGATGTTATTAGGACTTGGGATGCCAGTCATTCGTTGTATGACACCAATTTGAAGTGAACTGTGACAGCCCTGGGCCCCCGGCCACTGCGGCCAAGTGGCCACCACTGTCCTGAATGCCCACTTCATAGCTTTGCAAACCAAGGCTCTGAGGATATGAGACCCAGATCTGCCCACCACGCAGAACCCTACTCCCTCACCTGTGCTCCAGACCAATGCCCCAGATGAGAAGCCAGCCCAGAGGTGCAGAGACAAGTGACAGCCACTTCCTGTGAGAGTCTGGAGGCCCATGAGAAGCCAGCGGGCTAGGCTTCCAAGGGGATTTCTAAACACTGGAGAGAAACAAACCCAACCCTCTCCTCTGCCGGCCTGGAGTCTAATTCAGGGGGTCAAGGGTCAGACAGCCACACTCCTCCAAAGAAGTCCCAGGGTGGCCAGGGCAGGGACCCTTCTTGAATCATGGTACATAAATAAACAAGATACAATGGAGACTGGCGAATGACCTCCGCCCTTGGGGCCACCAGGCAGGCATTGTGCCATGGCTGCCGGGAAACAGGGTGGTAGGAAACAAAGGAACCAACAGGCATTGAACGACAGTGAGCCATAACCCACATGAGGAGGAGCCCGCTGCTCTGGGCCGCCTGGGGAGAAAATGCCAGAGCCGCTGCTCAGAGACACCTGTGGATGTGAACGGAACCAGCTGCCAAAAGCTGGGTCCAGGGTTGTTTAAAGGCCAGTGTGCTGGCGACTCGGGGCCAGAGTGTATCTTGGCACCTGAGGCTGGAGGAAGAGGTTTGCATGCCGTGGTCGCCGGAAGGTGCCTGGCCTTTCTCAGGCCTCTGGCGTAAGAGCCCTCCCTGTCTTAAGGCCTTGTTGGTCCCATTGGGCTTAGGTGAGGCAGGGTGCCTTCCTCACTCTTCTCGGAGCTACCCCAGGAATCACTTGCTTTTAGAAGGGATTCATGACCAGAAAGGGTTGCCACTGAAAGAGAGACTGCCCTGGCCTCACAGCCCAGGACCGGGGGCCAGGGCCAGCTGGTGGGGGCAGTAGGGTGCCCGTGCCCACCCAGGCCACCCTGCCCTCCAGCCTCCTCCACCTGGCTCCGGGGCAGCCCATCTGCCCTGTCTCCCAGGACTCAAGGACCTTCCCCAGCCCTGCTCCTGGCGGCCAGGAGGGGGTGTGGATCACTGATGGCAAGGGAACCCCCGCTCATGCCTGGGCCCCTTGCGCCATCTAGAGGACATCTGGAGAAAAGAAAGAGCCGAGCCTGCAGAGGAGCTGCAGAGCTGACTGCAGGGACTTAATCCCAGCCAGCCTTCTTCTGTGTCCTGCTCCAGAGGGGCCCTGCTGGCCTCTCACAGCCAGGCCCAAGCAGGGGAGCCTTGGCCTGGCCCTGCATTGTCATCCAGACCTAGCATCGTACTTCCTGGCACTCCATGGAACCCTGCTGGATAAACAGGTCTCGAGAACTTACATCCTTAATGAGCTGCATGGTAACAAAGGTATCCAGACACTTCTCAGATATGGGACAAGAAGGTTGGCACTCATCTAGAGGAGAACAGAAGATGTGGAAGGACTCTGAGCCTCCAGAAGGAAGCCATGACCCACCCCACCCCCATGGCACCACAGGGTCTTTGTATGGCCACGGTTCACTGATCCTAGGGTTCGCTAAGCTGTCCCAACCTCCTCCCTTTGTAGTTCCTGCACAGGGCACTACCAAAAGAGGGAGACTGTGATGTATTCTCTGCGTTCGATGAATAGGTATCATGTGCTATCTGAGATTCCCTGCCCAGGGCCCTCCTCACTGGCCTGGTTGCACCATGGGAACAGACTGCTTTTGCTCTGTGCCACAGCTTGGCACAGTGGCTGGCACCTCACAAGTCCTCCCCGTGTGCGGTGACCATCCTGCTCCACTGGTCCCGGGCCTGCATGCCTCAGGGCTGGTGGGCCACATGCACTTTTGATCCACATCCCCCACAGGCCCCAATATCTGTTACCCTCTGGGCCTTCTGACCTTGTGAGGTACCCAAATTCCCCAGGGAGCTGTGATTCCCCAGCTCCAGTCCATTAGGCCTGCAGCCAACCTATGGGTTTTTGAGAACAATCAGGGATCTAAGGGATTAAGGTGTAGGATGAGAGTTAAGGTTAAGGGAGAGGAAGAGCTGGATTAGAAAATGTTGCGGCCCTTGGGTGCTCTCTTCTGTAGGGAAAACTGAGGAGTTCTCACCACTGCTGCAGGCCCAACCCACCCCTTGGTGGTCCCTGCTTAAACTCACCCAGGACCCCCCAGCCACCAGCCAGCTCATCCCTGACTCAGAACTGCAAACTTCTCCGATGGCTGAGCCACCCAGGCAGTCCTGACCCTCCGTCCCTTGAGACAAGAAAGATGGGGAGAGGAGGTCAGGCAACAGGTGCTACCAAGTGGGTGTCCAGGAGGACACCAGAAGATGTCCTGGCTTTAGCTCCAATGGCCCTAGGACCCCAAGGGCAGGTGCCACAGGTCTTGAGTCCTGACCTCCAGGGATCTTGGCTACAGTGGTCGGAACGTCATGTGGTGACAGGGTGAAGGGGCAGGAGGACCCCACCTCTGCCCAGGTCATGCCACTGTCCTCAAGCCAGGCTATAAGGCCCCTTGTTCTATTCTCTGCCTTCCCATGGGTCCCAGATGGAAAAGAAGCAGGTGCCCATCCAGGAAAATGCCCTGAAAGCTACGGCAACTGGGGTCCCAGAGGTGACTCTTCCCTTGTGGCCCTTTTCCCAGCCCTGTGCCTGCTTAGAACATAGGGCCGCCACCTTCTCCCTGCTTAGAACATAGGGCCACCACCTTCTCCCACAATCTCTGCCTTCTCCAGCCCTGGGTGTCCCCAAGCAGCCATCCCTCTGGGTCTCTCCGTCTCCCTGTCCTGCAGATGCTGGCAGAGGGGTCTAGGATGAGTCACAGGGCCATCACAGCCCACTTAGAATGGTTTTGGCACAGAATACTCACCAGGAGCCCGTGACATCTAATAAGGAAAAGCTGTCTTCAATATATTATTCTTTCTTCCCACCAAGTGAGTGAGTGAAAACGAAGGTATATGAGCATTGCAGGGATTAGGCTTCCAGTTTGGGGGTAAGGGTACACTTCACACCAGCCTTTGAGAATTGTCCAAAGGAAGAAAGTATGAGCTCACTAGAACCCCATCGAGAGACACAGCTAAGTATGGGGACAGGAAACAGGGGACAGGTATGGGGAGGGGTGGCCAGCCAGAAAGCATGCTGCCCGTCCCAGGCTTGAGATCCCTGCAGGGAGAGGGGCAGGAGGACCCCACATCCCAAGAGAGCACACTCTGGCCTTCCCTTCCCGCTGTTCTCTAGTTCATCCCCACAAATGTCTCCATGGGGTTTCCCAACATGACTAACAATGGCTTTGTCCTCAGCCTCCTCAGGCTACCCAGGGGGTCCATTCAGCCCTCAGGCCCCTCACATTCCTGTCCACAGCACCTCCAAAATGTTCACAGAACTAATATAGCCCTGGCCTGCACCAGGGCTCTGTACATGAGCACACAGGCACAGCACCCTGGCCACCCCTACTCCTGAATGTCCCCTGACACAGGCCAGAGATCACTTCACCCACCATGCCAGGACTGTGTGCACAAGGATGTGTCTGAGTCTCCCTGTCACCTCCAGGTCCCCTTGCCCTACCCTGTTGTCCATGTCCCCCCTGCCTGTCCTCAGCTCCTCTGATACCAGCTTCTGTCCATGAGCACATGGCTATCCCAGCACTGCTGCCCTCTGCTCCCTCCTCGTGCTCTCTGGGGTGTCTGCCACTGCACCCCACCAGGTGTGCACGCTTTCTGACACCCCATCCAGACCTTCCCTGGGACCTCGGTGTGCCCACTTCTGTGCCCATGGTGTGAATACCCTGGCACACATCCTTCAGTCTGAGCTCCAGTGTGGGTGTGCCCAGTTCTACGCCCCTGCCCCCTCCTCCCTAAGCCTTGCCTCAGAGCGAAGCCTCTTGGGACTATGCATTGTGTATACATCACACACAAGCACTTGCACACGTGTGCACGCACACGTCTACCTGGTCCTTAACTCTGCTCTATTTTTACCCCAAAGCACCTTTTCTTTCTAGATCTCATTGACTATTTGGGGGTCTTTTTTTCTTTTGTGTATTATGGTCTTGGTGTCATACCAGATAAATCCTTGTCTAACTGAAGATCATTCTTGGAGTTTTATAGTTTTTTAGTACATGCGTGCAGACAATAATTACATTGCCCGAGTTAGGGCAAACACAGAACACACAGCAACTCCTCCTTCCTCTTCCCTCCTCTCCCTCTCCTTCCCTCCATCTCTCCATGCCTGGCCCTTTTACAAAACATTTCTGTTTCTGGGCTGGTAAGATAGCGCCTGCTTAGGCAAGCTTAGGTAAGCTCAGGAACCACAGTTTGGTCCCTGGCACCACATGTTGCATCAGCCCTGCCCCTAGGGTGGGCTGAATTGGCCACAAAAGAGGATGAGGGGGCAGCCAGATAGCTCAGCAGACTAAAGCACCTGCTTAGGCAGAGCACAGTGGCTGGGGTTTGATGCCCATGCCATGCCTGCCCCTCCCCCAGGGTGCACTGAGATGACAATTGAGAGTGGGCGCAGCGGCACAGACCTGTAATCCCAGCACCTGCAAGGCTGCAAGTAAAATCACTATGAGTCCGATCTATGTAGTGAGACCCTATAGGCCAGCAGTTCTCAACCTGTGGGTCATGACCCCGGCGGGGGGTGGAACAACCAAAACACAGGGGTCATCTAAAGCCATCGGAAATCATAACTGTAGCAAAATTATAGTTTGGAAGTAGCCACTGAAATTATTTTTTGGTTTGGGGTCACCGAAACATGGGGAACTGTATTGTGGGGTCACGGCATTAGAAAGGCTGAGAACCACTGCTATAGGCCCTGTAGAACCTGTACTAAATACAAAGAAAAAAATTTCTGTTTCTTACTCTATCTTCTATTTTTCTCTTTACTTTATTTATGCTTTGACTATCTTATAGAAGAGAAACCACATGCTATTCAAACTGATACGTCGTGTTTATTTTACTTAACATGGCAGTCTCAAGGTGCATCATTTACCTGCATGTGACTTGAGTTTATCCTTCCTTGGGACTGAGCAGTACTCCCCTGCAAACACACACTTTCCACACCCATTCATGTATTGATAGCTAGATAGCTACTTCCAATATTTAGCCCTAAACATGACCAGGCATGCATCGTGTGATATAAATGCCTTTAATTCATTTGGGAAGCTATCTGGGAGAGTTCCTGGGCAAGTAGAGTTTCTTTTTTAGTTTTTGAGGGATAGCCACACTGACTTCCATAGTGATTGTCCTAGTTTGCCTTCCTACCAACAATGCAGAAGGGCTTCTTTCCCCCACCCCCTTCCCTTGCCAGTGCTCATTGTCTTTGATTTCTTGATGAGAGCCATTCTTTCAGGAGTAACATGGAATTTCAGTGTTGCTTTAATTTGCATTTCTCTAATGGCCAAGGATGCTGAACATTTTTTTTTTCGTGTATTTATTGGCCATTTGTGCTTCTTCTGGGAAGTGTCAATTAATTGCATCTGCTCATGTTTTGCTGAGTCTTTTATTGTGGGGGTGCTAATTTTGTTGTTGTTCTTCTTTATATTTTCCATGCTTTAGCCCTTTATCCAAGTCATAGATGGTGAGAAGTATTTGTTCTGATTCTGTAGGCTGTCTCTTCACTCTTGCTTTTCCCCTTTGCTGTGCAGAATCTAAATTTGATACAATCCTATTTTTGATTCTTAAGGTTATTTTTTATACAACTGGAGTTCTATTCAGGCAGTCCTTGCATATGTCTTCAGTTTTACCTATTTTATTGGCCAACAGATTGTTTCTGTTTTAATATTTACATGTTTGACCCATTTTGATTTGAGTTTTACAGTTGCATCAAGGATGTATTTTGGTGAATTTCTGTACAGGAGTGGGGTTTAAGGACAGATTTGTATTTATACAACTTGTGCTCTGAGCTTGGACCTGTAGCCTGAGGCTTCTCACCAGTTTGGGGAATTTCTAGCCCATCACCTCTTTATGGTTTTCCCTGTCTTGTTCCTTCCGGCTTCTCTCCTGGTTCCTAGCCCCTGCTTTCTCCATCTACTGACATCGTGCCCCCCAGGGCCCTTGCTGTTCTGAGTTCCCCTTGAGAAGTTCAGAGGCTTGTTTTCAGGTTCATCGACATGTCCCCTCTGGGTAGGGTTCATATAGCCAGCCTCACATCTTGTGAGTTCCAGTTTTCCATTTATAACAGCTCCCTGTGTTATAGCTCTGCTGCGGGGCCCCCTCTGACCTCACGCAGCTCATTTCCAGCCTAACATGTCCTTTGTGGCTATTTTTTTTAATCATCAGCCGGCTCTGTATTATCTCCCACCCTGCTCAGATTCTGCTGGACATCTCCTCTCGTAAGGTCATGCTGCTTCTGTTCATTCACATCTCGTGAGTTCCGGGCTGAACTTTGGAAATTGAGTGGTGCTCGTGCCTGGCACTGTTGCAGGTCCTTCCCCTTAGGGATATTTGTGGCAGGCTGATGATCTGAATGCTACAGGCTGGATTCCCCTACAACCTGGTCTTGTGCTGGGGCCAGGTGCTCACTGGGGCATCTGTCTCCATGTCTGAGTCCTGCTTGCCACCTTAGCATCCCTCCATTCCTCCATATCCTCCACAAACTTGACCCTTAACAGCACCCTTCCTCCTAAGAATCATGGGGCTATGGAGGACCATTAGCCATGAACCCAGCTGGACTTGCTCATAGGTGAGTGGAGCACACCTTACACTCCCAGCACTCCCTTGAGTTTGGCTCCTCCTCCTCAGCCTCTTCTTCCACATGGTCAGGTGAATAAACTAATTAATTAAGGTCTTCTAGTCCTCAAAGGACCTTGGACACCAAGTAAGAAGACAACCACTGAAGAAGTCACATCTCTGACTAGGACAGAACATCCTTATTTAATTTTATTTAATTTAATGTATTTATTTATTTTTCTGCATTTAGGACAGGGTCTACAGGGTCTCACTACATAGATCAGACTCATAGTGATTCTCCTGTTTTCAGCCTCCGAAAGTGCTGGGATTACAGGTGCGCACCACCATCCCCCACAGACAGGGCCAGCCCAGCTTGCCAGGGGTTGAATTCCGGTGGCTACGCTCTACCTAAGCAGGCACTTTAGTCCATGAACTACCAGGCCAGCACTAATTTATTGATTGATTGATCCTGCAGCCCACCCTGGTCTCTCCCTCTGAGTGACCACAGTACCTTTCTTTCAATAGTTTTGGGGGTCTGCTAATCTTGTTTCACTCCTCTTGCATTTCAAATGGATATTGTGGTTTAATTTACTGCTTTAAACATTCTCAGCCCTTTTTGAAGTATTTTTTATTGTGGTGAAATACACATAGTGTAATGCTTGTCATGCGGACAATCTGTAAGTATACAACTCAGTGGCCTTGATGTGACCTTGATCCTCTGTTCCCCCAATTCTCATGATCCCCAACACGAGCTCTATACTTCTGCATCAACCATGTCTGTTCCCTCCACCCCGAGCCCCAGTGGCCTCCCTTCTGATCTCCCTCTCCCACCTGATCTCCAGACTCACTCCAGGGACCCCAAGAAGGAGCAACTTGTGCAGTGTTTGTCCTTTAGTGCCAGGTGATTTCCCTGAGGCTGAGGGGAGGCAGTGCATGGACCTTTCTACTATATACGAGCAGCAAAGCTCTTGGAAAAGAACACTGGGAAAAATCACCATGGCCTTGAACTTGGCAAATACATCTTGAATGTGATACTGAAAATAGAGGCAACCCAAAGAAACAGAGATAAACAGGACTTCATCAGAATTAAGCTCTTCTAGCCCTCAAAGGAACCCACACACCAAGTAAGAAGACAGCCACTGAACAAGTCATATCTCTGTCTAGGACTGAGCATCCTTATCTTATTTATTTATTTATTTATTTATTTATTTATTTATTTATTTATTTATTTGTTGTCTTTTTTAATATAGGTCTCGTTATGCAGTTCAGGCTGATCTTGAACTCACTTTGTAGCCCTTCAAGGTTGGTCTTGAACTTGCAGTAATCCTCCTGCCTCAGGCTCTCAAGTGCTGGGATTACAGGGCTGCAGCATAACTTTCCTCTGTTCCTTCACCCTCCCTCTCTGATTCTGTTACTCCCTTAGACAGAGGCACATCAGACTTTTCCAAGTAGGACTGCACAGCCACACCCACCCCACCTGCTCATTTCACAATGAGCCCTTGCACTCATGTGGGAGCCAACCTGTGTTCTCTGCTTGGCTTTCAGTGAGCCTGTATCTGGGGTGAGGGAGAACACAGTGGGATCATTGAAGCTGAGTCGTAAAGGCCAGGTGGCCACTGCCTGGGGTCCAGTGCATGCTGAAAGTGGAATCATAAAGTAGGTACATCTTCGAGACTGGCTTCTCACCTGTTAGAGATCCTCCTGTGTTGTGTGCATCAAGAGTTCCTTTCTTCTGCTTGCTGAGTGGCGTCCCATGCCAGAGACACTCATGTTCACCTAACCATTGCCCTGTGAAGGACAGCTGGGTTGTATCTGATCTGAGAATGCTGCAAACACAACAGCTCTGTGCACTGGCTTGTAGGTGTCCTTGTGAACACAGCCCAGGTGCATTCTGGGTAATGCCAGGGACCACCTGCTGGGTCACATGGCTATTGCATGTTTGAGTTTCTTGCATTGTTGTTGTTGTTGATGCTGTTGTTGCTTTGTGATGCTACAGACTGAGCCCAGGGCCTCTACATTGACCTACACACCTTAGTCTTGTTTTGTTTTGTTGTTTTTTAAGAGTGAGTCTCTCGGGGGCAGCCAAATAGCTCAGCAGATTAAGGTGCCTGAAAGCAGGTGCAGGGGCCGGGGGTTCATCCCCAGGCCTGCCATGCCAGGCCCACCCATGCTGAAATAGCAATTGAGACTGGACACAGTGGCATGCACCTGTAATCCCAGCTCTTGGGAGGCTGTAAACAGGTGGATTGCTACGAGTCCAATCTAGTAGTGAGGCCCTGAATACCCTGTAGACCCTTCCTTAAAAATGCAAAAAATAAAGACTGAGTCTCTCTAAGTCCCTAAATTGCCCAGGCTGGACATGAACTTGCAGTCCTCCTGCCTCACAGTGCTGAGAGCACAGATGTACACCTCTATGCTTGGCTCCACTTTTAAGTTTTAAGACACTGCCAAACTGTATTCAGAAGGGCTGGGCCATTGCACATCCCCACAGGCCAACCCTTGAATTCTGGGGTCTGTCAGAGAGGGCAGTTGTGACACTGGGTGACTCATGGCAGTAGAAATTAGCAGGCCCAAAGCAGAGGGACAATGGCAAGTCCACTTCAGGGTCCTGTCCGTCGTCTCTGAGGGTCCCCCAGCACACCAAGCTAGGTGCCCTCTTTACCACGGCAATAGACAGGCCCAGGCCCTTCTGGGATCACAGGCTAGATGAAGCAGAGGTCAGCCCATAAATAGCTCAGGGTGCTGCTGGGGGCGGGAGCGGGGAGCAGAAGAAACTGCTTCAAGCTTCCTGCTGGGACAGACTCATGGACACAGCGCTGCCACACTTCTATGGCTTACTGGAAAGCACTTCCTCTGTGGAACCATGGTCTTCATGCCCCACCTCCTTCCCTGACTGAGAGGTGACTTCTGTCCTGCACACGCCTGCCCACCCTGACCAGATCTTTGGAAACAGAAGCCCTGTGCAGTGAGGGCTCCCAATGAAGAGTCCACCTCCCAGGATGCAGACCTATCTCCAGGGGAGGTCAGTGGCCCTGGGAACACCACTTCTATGCAAGCCCGGCGAGGAGGGCGCTGCTGGGCCTCTGGCCCTGCTCCTCCTGAGGCTGGACTCCAACCTGAGGTGAGGAGAGGTAGGGTTAGAAAGCGACTCCTCACTCCAACTGGAACCCACGCGCAGCAGAGAAACACTAGTATTTTCGAGTGGTTCCAGGGCAAACAGACCTGCCTCAGTGCTCGGAGCATGCCAGGAGCCCGACGAGGGCTCTGGACTGGAGCAAGGCAGCCCCGCCCGTGGGGCTCCTGTGTTTCCACCCCGCACCTCACCGGTGGCACTAGAGCCAGCTCCCCTTGCTAGCTAGCGCACTGGAGCCTCCCCGGCTTTGGATTGGACGAGAGAGGACCGGGCGGGGCGGCGGCGCCGGCTCAGCAGCTCCGTGCACACTCTGCCGGGACGCAGCACCTAGCCCGAGCCGGCGGGCGGCGCGGAGGAGTCGCCAGGATGTTCGACAGCTCGCAGTACCCCTACAACTGCTTCAACGACGACAACGAGGACTACCCGGCTGGCAGCTCAGACGAGGAGAAGCGGCTCACTCGGCCTGCGTACAGGTGACATCTGCGGTGGGGAATGGGGACAGAAGGGACTGAGTCTCCAGGACCTGCCTGGAGCATCAGGGAAGAGGGACTGGATTCTTCAGGGTGGGCTCCGGGAAAGCGTAGGGGCAACGCACTTTGGGGACCTCAGGGGCAAACTGGGCGCCAGCCCGCGTCCTCCGTGACACTGGCGCCGCGTGTGTCGCCCTCCTTCAGCTATATCGCGCTCATCGCCATGGCCATCCAGCAGAGCCCCGCGGGCAGGGTGACACTGTCTGGCATCTACGACTTCATCATGCGCAAGTTCCCCTACTACCGCTCCAACCAGCGCGCCTGGCAGAACTCCATCCGTCACAACCTGTCGCTCAACAGCTGCTTCGTCAAGGTGAGACTCACCCCCACCCCAACACCACCCCCTGCCCGGTCCTTGGGGACACCCGGGCGCGTCCCTGGTGACACTGGGACGCTGGCCCTGAGCACTCCAGCCACCGTCACCCCTTCACCCCCCTCATTCCTCGCGCAGGTGCCGCGGACCGAAGGCCACGACAAGGGCAAAGGCAACTACTGGACATTCGCCGGCGGCTGCGAGTCGCTGCTCGACCTCTTCGAAAACGGGAACTTCCGGCGGCGGCGGCGGCGGCGAGGACCCCGGTGCGAGGGAGCGAAGGCAGGGAAGGCAGAGGGACCCCCAGGGCCACCAGAACCCGCCTCGGACCGCGCCCCCTGTCGCCAGGCTGTGGCACCTGCCGGCCCCGCGCATCTAGGCAATGACAGCCGTCGAGACATCAAGTTCAGCATCGACTACATACTGTCTGCGCCAGACCCTTTAACCGGTTTTGGGCCACCCTATCTCTTACAGGAGGGCAGAGGTCCTGCCCTGGAGCCCCAACAAATGAGTCTCTGTTTTTGGACAGTGTGAGTCCCCTGTGTTGTCTGGCGTCCAGGCTCTCCCTCGGAAGCCAACTTAAACCCTAAACCCCCTGGAACCAAGAAACCTGGGTATCCCTGTCTTCAGACTTTTTCCCAGTTGACACCCCAAGGTGAAGGGAATACGGAAGACTGTCTCCTAAGAGATATTTACTGTGACACTGAGACTATCCTTTCAGAAAAAGTTCCATGCTTGCAGGGAGTCCTGCTTGGTTCTAGCCGGACTTCAGGGTTTGGTTTGGATTCATGGGACAACTAACTGCTCTGAGGAGAAAAGCCAAGAGAACGTTCCCTGGAGTAGGATAGCATTTCATTCTGGGTCCTGTGACATGTGGCTGCATAAATAGCCTTGTCCCAAGGTTGTTGGTGTGCCCAGTAAGCAGATGGTGGGACTGGTTTGCACCCTCCATGTGCATAAAGCGAACAGCAAGCTCAAAGACAGACATTACTTGGTCCATGAAGAGCAGTCACCCCCAAGTGTAGAATGGGCTTCCTGTTTGCATGATGTGTTCCATGGGAAGAGATGAACCTCTCCTATGCATGAGCAGACTATTTCTGATGACAATTTTCTAAGGCCTTTGCAGTTTTTATACAGGAAAGAAAGCAGGATGGGTATAAGGAGCCCAAATCTGGAGGGACACTAGGGCAAAGTCTTGTCCTGGTTATTCTGAGATAGAGAAGGGTTTCATTCCACCTGATCTGGTTCCTGAACAAGCAGACACCCCAGCAGGCTGTTGACAGCGCTGCTATACTGCAAGGTGCAGGATCAGGAGCAGCCACGGTCAGTATACTCCATTTGAAATGTAAATGATTTAATTACTTCGTAGAGACCAGCAGTTAGACGGGCAGTTTTAAAAACACAATTACACATTGTGAAGCTATTTGGCCAACCTTATCATTTTTCACGAGCCCATTTTTGCAGAGGTAATTGCTTTCCGTGACTTAATTTGAACATTAGTATGGATTACACCTAATCTGATCCACTAGGTGACAAAGATTGGTTAATTCTGTGAGCGGCAAAAAAAAAACACACCCAAGGAGGCTAGCTGTCTGGATTGAAAATTGCAGTCTCACTTTATCAGACTCTTAAAAACAGGTTGGGGGTGCATGAAGGTGGGCAGGCAGCTACGACAGGCGGAAGCCAAGCAGAGACTTACTTGGCCCAGGTGGCATTTCTGTTCAGAAGGCCAGACATTTCATTAACTCCAAGAATTCTTTTGCTGATCTCCCCTGTAAATAGAGAGTTTGTGTGTTCATTTAATTGTTTTAGAAAGAGGGAAGAAGGCATTCCTGACAAATGCTTACTAAAATGAGGGTGAGATGCCCATTCCCTGGCTTTCAGACCCGGCCTGTGCTAGAAGCCACCCCAGTTTGCTGAAGAAGAGCCAACCTCCATGCTGTCTGCCAAAAGAAGTGAGGGGGTGCAGACACCTCTCCTTTGCAAATGCCAGCTACCTGTTTCCAGAACTCTGTGCTGGCAGTGTTGGCACTCTGATGGGCCCCCTGGGCCAGCCAAGGACACATGTGGTCGACATGCTAGACCTGGAGGTGGCTGCTGCCACTCTGTGTCCGTTTTATGGATAGGATCGGCAGAGATCTTTGCCCTGAAGGGTTTGTTCAGGGTGTCAGGTAGCCACATGGGTGTGTATCTGTCTGTCCAACCTGTGTGTGTTGTGTTTCTCTGCAGTCCTCCTACTTATGTCCCTTCATCGGATGTGCTAAAAGTATCAATGTAAGTTACACTAAACATGATTTAGATGGTAATGTGATGTAGATAGTACTATACATAGGTGTGTGGCACAGGGACTGTCCAAAGGTATATTTTTCTGCTACCAACTGAGAAAATAAAATTTGCATTTCATTTTTACTTTTGGTTCTTGTTTTATTTCTACACTTTGTTCTAGTTAGCAAAGCTTGACTTAAAACAGAAAAACCCTTTACTCTAAGCAGGACAGACTCTGGAGGTTCAGCCTCAGCGTGGGAGGAATTCTTAGTGACCAGTCCCCTCTGCACACAGGATCACAGCCACACACCACCTGGGCAGCCAGCTGGAGGAGGCAGTGGGCGGCACCAGGCAGAATCTACGTACTCTGAGGTGTAGCATTTGCTTTGCAAAGGATATCAATCATGTTTTTAAAAGCA
Organism: Myocastor coypus; assembly: GCA_004027025.1. Lineage (NCBI taxonomy): Eukaryota > Metazoa > Chordata > Mammalia > Rodentia > Myocastoridae > Myocastor > Myocastor coypus. The sequence continues at coordinate 150,745 of PVJA010000734.1, forward strand.
AAGGGACATTTTCAATTTGCCAGCGTGTGATATCCTGCGACTTCAGAAATGTTCCCAGCCCTTGGAGTGAATGGCATTTAATACCAACAACATAACAGGGGTGAGGGCTGGCTGTGACCTATTCAAATGTCGCTGCCACAACGCAGCCTTGCCCAACGCAATTATAATTAAATACTTTATGCCTCTCTTGCAAATCTGCAGATTGATCATCGATATGTACATTACCACCACATTACCCGGGAGCAGATGTCTGCCACTCTCACGTCATGGATCACCAGGTTTCCATTAACAAAGTTGGGAGGCGCTGCAGAGCGGGAGTTCAGGGGAAATGTGTATAAATTACTGTAGTTCCGACCAAAGTTCCCGAGCTGGGCAGCACTAGGCGATGCACTCATTCTCCCTAGCCATCACGAGATGCCAAGATGTCCCTTCTCACAGCAGCTGGACCAAAGCTCCTCCACCAATGCTACAAGGTTACAAAAGAGCCCCTAAAATCCCCCCACACCCAGCCTTCCCATGGGAATAGCCAGATCCCCAGTGCAAGGTCCTCTTTCCTGTTTCTGACTGGTAGGTTCCAGCACCACCACATCACTCCAGAAAGGCCTCCTAAGCTGACAGTGAGTGGCTGGACGCCTCCCTCTGTGCTAGACTGGAATAGATTCCTCCACTCTGCTGTTCCTTGGATCTAGACTCCCTCCAGGGGGCCACTGCATGCATTTAGCAAACACTTACAAGCCATACTGGGGGCAGCTGTGAACCACGGAGCATGGGATGCCACCCAGCAGCATGATGGAGAGTAAACACATGTGTTTTAGGCACATGAAGCTGAGGAAGGGGCCCAGCACAGCCTGAGACCAAACACAAGGAGGACACAGGGTTCTCAGGAGGGTGCTGCAGGACAAAGCATTAAAGAAAGCTCGCTTTTTTGGTAAGCTCAACCTTGTGGTAAGCATGAGCCTGAGGCTTACTGAACTGACCAGATAGCCAGGGTGGCTGCAGGTGGCACAGGAAGAAGCCATGTAGGAGAAGGCCCCCAAGTCCAAACCAGACTGACCACTTCTTTGACATGCAGCTCCCTCAGCTATGTGAGGCTGCTGCCATTCTTCTGGTGTGCCAAGCTCCTCTGGAGCCCAGCAAGGGGCAGCTCCATGGCTCCTGGCACTGGGCCTTCACCCTTGAGGCCTCCAGGGGGCCAGCTCATTCCAGCACACACACCGCACTCTCACTCTTGTCCCCAGGCCTTTCTGTGCCTGTCCCACCCTATGCCTGCAGAACTGATGCTCCAGTCACAGGTGCACCTGAGGGCCAACCGTGCCTTGACTCTGTGCACTTAGAGACCCTGCCTTGAGGTGGCCTTGGGGGTCTGTGGTGGCCCTGGCCTCCTAGGGACCAGGTACTCTGTCTGGGAACCCTGCAGCTATGCATCCTCAGAAGGGCCACCTGCCACTGCCACCCAGGGCCCTTCCCTTCAAGACATGGTGTGGTCCCACTGTGAGGGCCTACCCTTGCTCTGGCTGGCCCTGGGACTCAGAGGGAGCAGTATTTGGGCTGTCCGTAGGATGTGAGGCCTCCCTGAAATTCCCAGATACCCTCTTCCCTGTAGAAGCCCAGGACTCCCTTTCCCTGGTATAGCTACTACCCATCCAATAGGCATGCCAGAGGACAGGGCTACCTTAAGGTAGCCAGCACAGCTAGGATGTTTTCCTCTTGATTTGGCCTGTTTTTTGAAATTCTCAATGGGCCACCTGGCTCCTACTCTGTGGGCTGGGCTGTCTGCCCTTCTGCCTGGGTTTTTCCCTCAGAGGCTAGGTATTTCCCATCTTCTGGGCTATCTTGCTACAGAGAAGGCTCCCTCTGGAACACTGGTACCCCAAACCCCCAACCCTAGGCAGCGTGTGCACAAAGGGTCCAGACCAACCAGATGGGCATAGCCTGGTGCCTAGCCCTGGGACCTCAGCATAGCCCTCTAAGAGAGGAGACCTAACAGGCCTGCTGTCTCCCAAACATGAAAACAAGTCTTAGGGACCTGTTTGGGGGTGGAGGACAGCAGCCTGTGTCCCACCCCCTGCCTTGTGAACCTCCCACTGTCTTTTCCTGTCCCTCACCTGCCTGGCCTCAATTCCTTTGCTTCAGGCTTCAATTTGGTGTTTCTCAATCTCCCTTTCTGGCTGGGGACAGATGTCAGAGCTCCTGGTGATGCTCAGCTCTCAGAAATACACTCCTGCTGGGCATGGTGGCACATGCCTGTAATCCCAGCACTCGGGAGGCTGAGACAGGAGGATCAGTGAGAGTTCGAGACCAGGCTGGGCTACAAAAGTGAGCTCAAGGCCAGCCTCAACTGCATAGTGAGACCCTATCTCAAAAAGACAAAAAAAAAAAAAAAAAAAAAA